>CAUYON010095238.1:0-11464 GCA_963573935.1 Arctocebus calabarensis
GGGTGGGCAAAGGACTTGAAGAGAAACTTCTCTAAAGAAGACAGGCACATGGCCTACAGACACATGAAAAAATGCTCACCATCCTTAATCATCAGAGAAATGCAAATCAAAACTACTTTGAGATATCACCTAACTCCAGTAAGCTTAGCCCACATAACAAAATTCCAAAACCAGAGATGCTGGTGTGGATGTGGAGAAAAGGGAACACTTCTAAATTGCTGGTGGGAATGCACAGTAATACGTTCCTTTTGGAAGGATGTTTGGAGAGTACTTAGAGATCTAAAAATAGACCTGCCATTCAACCCTATAATTCCTTTACTTGTTATATACCCTGAAGACCAAAAAATCACATTATAACAGACATCTGTACCAGAATGTTCATTGCAGCCCAATTCATAATTGCTAAGTTGTGGAAGAAGCCCAAGTGGCCATCAATCCACAAATGGATTAATAAATTGTGGTACATGTATACCATGGAATACTATGTAGCCCTAAAGAAAGATGGAGACTTTACCTCTTTCATGTTTACATGGATGGAGCTAGAACATATTCTTCTTATCAAAGTATCTCAAGAATGGAAGAAAAAGGATCCAATGTACTCAGCCCTACTATGAAGCTAATTTAAGCTTTCATATGAAGGCTATAACCCAATTATAGCATAAGAATATGGGGACATTGGCAAGGGAAGGGAGGGGAGGGAGGAGGATGGGTGGAGGGATGGTAAATGGTGGGGCCACACCTATGGTGCATCTTAGACGGGGTCAGGCAAAACTTACTAAATGCAGAATACAAATGTCTTCATACATTAACTAAGAAAATGACATGATGGCTATGTCAAACAGTTTGATGAGAATGTTTCAGATTGTATGTGAAACCAGCACATTGTACCCCTTGGTTGCACTAATGTACTCAGCTATGATTCAATAATAAAAAAGAAAATAGAAAGACAATGGCAACTGAACTCAGCCCTAATCAGTGAGTGGGATTTTGACAAGAAAAGGAAGTCCAAGCAAAGGGAACACCATGTGCATAAACAAAGGGGCTTAATATTGTAGAATGGTCTCTTTAAGACTTAGACCAAAAAATCAACTCTGTTCTTTCCTTTGACTCCCTGATTTTTGGAGGATTCCGAAATAGGTAACAGATGTTGCCTATAGTGAAAAGTTTGTTTCTAAATCTTGGAGTTCCTGGTCCATAGCCACATTTAGTAATGATGCAAACAAACAAGGGCAGGTAGGGGACCATTTTGGAATCACATCAAGCCCAGTGGTAGATGGAGGTGAATGGTCTCATTTTTTCTTAGGTACTCTTCAGATCTCAAGAGTTTTATCCACATATGTGTTCCGATTCACTAGTAAGACAGCCTTAAAAAATAAAGAAGATTTTGAAAGTGATTGTAAAAGTTTTGGCTTTTATTGTCAGCAAAAATCTTGGAAGCTTTTGAGCAAAAATATCTTAATGTGACCTATTTTAAAGGAATAATTCTGGGTATTGTAATGAAAATATATGGTGGAAACAATGAGACCCTTAAAAAGACTATTGCTGAATCTTGATAGGAGATGATGACATCTTGAAATCTTGAACTAGGTGGAAGTAGATTGGTGCAAACTATTCTGATTCTGGGTATGTGTATACACATACACCTGATTCTTTGTTACATATATATTCTCTGTGTGTATGTTTATACATGTGTGCTTTTCTTTTTTTCTTTTTTTTTTTTGAGACAGAGTCTCACTTGGTCAGCTTCAGTAGAGTGCCAGGTGTCATAGCTGACAACAACCTCAGACTCTTGGGCTCAAACAATTCTCTTGCCTTAGCCTCCCACGTATCTGGGACTACAGGCACCCACCACAGTGCCCAGGTGTTTTTAGAGGCAGGGTCTCGCTCTTACTCACGCTGGTCTTGAACCTGTGAGCTCAGGCAATCCACCTGCATCAGCTTCCCAGAGCGCTAGGATTGCAGGTGTGAGCCACCATGCCTGGCCTGCATATATAGTTTTTAATGACACACTGTAACTGTGCATATTTATGGGGTACAATTTGATGTTTCCATACATAAGTGTTTTGTATAATGATCAAATCAGGGTAGTTGGTATATCCATGAACTCATGAATTTACCGTTTCCTTGTGATGAGAACATTCAAAGGCCCGACTTGTAACCATTTTGTGATAGGTTAACCCTACTGTGCAATGGAACACCAGGACTTTTTCTCCTATCTAATAATAACTCTGTACTTGCTGATCAACCTCACTCTTTCTTTTCTATTCACTGCTTCTATGATGACAACTTTTTGTTTGTTTAAGATTTCACATGTGAATGAGATCATGCACACAGTGATTGCATTTCTGTGCCTGGCTTATTTCACTTAACATGCCCTCCAGCTTCATCCACATTACTGCAAATGGCAGGAATTTTATCCTTTTCTGTGACTAAGTGGTAAATATACACAACATCTTCTTTATCCATTTGTTTATGTTGAACACTTAGATTAATTCTATATCTTGGCCATTGTGAATAGTGCTGCAATAAACATGGGAGTGCAGATATCTTGTCAACGTATCGCTTTTATTTCCTTTTACACCAAGTCTGACAATTAAGTTTGCAAACTCATCCTAGAAAAAGTGCTACACACCTCATTGCTGAATATCACTATTGTCACATTTGGAATATTACCCTTGGCTATCTGGGGACTACAGTGATTTTCAGCAATGAGGTATGCAGTACTTTTACTAGAATGAATTCTCAAACTTAATTGTCCGACCTTGTATATCTAGTAATGAGATCACTATATCATAACCAGTGGGTCAATACAGAAATTAAGGGGGAAATTTAAAAAAAATTTTTTGAGGCAAATGAGAATGGAAGTACATGATTAAAAGACATAAGACACTGCAAAAGGAGTTCTAAGTGGGAAATTTATAGCAATAAGTCCCATTTGCTGGAGGTGGTGGGTTCGAACCCAATCCTGGCCAAAAGCTGCAAAAAAAAAAAAAAAAAAAAAGAAGAATAATAATAAGAAAGATTTATAATAAACAATTTAATTATTGTTTTTGACAAAATCTGTTATTTTTTCATGATTAAAAACTCTCAACAGGGCACCTGTGGCTCAGTGGGTAGGGTTCTGGCCCCACATACCAAGGGTGGCAGGTTTGAACCCAGCCCTGGCCAAACTGCAACAAAAAATAGCCAGGTGTTGTGGTGGGCACCTGTAGTTCCAGCTACTTGGGAGGCTGAGGCAAAAGAATCACCTAAGCCCAGGAGTTGGGGGTTGCTGTGTGCTGTGATGCTACCACACTCTACCAAAGCCAACAAAGTGAGACTCTGTGTCTAAAAAAAAAAAAAAAAAAAAAAATTAGGTATAAGAGATATATACCTCAACACAGTTAAGGACATATATTATAAATCCACAGCTAATATCATATTAAATGGGGAAAAATTGAAAGCTTCTCTTCTAAACTCCGGCACAAGCCAAGATGGCTGCATTCACCACTTCTTTTCAACTTTGTACTGGAATTCCTAGCCAGAGACATCATGCAAGAGAAAGAAATAAAGGGCATCCAAACTGGAAAGGAGAAAGCAAAACTGTCCTTGTTTGCAAGCAACATGTATAGAAGGCCCTGCAGATACCACCCCTAAAACTGAGTTAATAAATGAATTTAGTAAAGTTGCATGATTCTGTACCTATTTTGAAGTTAGATCAAATAAGATTTATAAAGTTATACAAAGGGAAGAAAAGAAAGAGATCAGTCAAAGATTTAATTTTTGACTGAGTAACTAGAAGAATGGAGCAGGTAGGAGATTGACAAGAAACGTTTTAGTATTTTTGTGTTCAGTATAACTGCTAATGGCTCAGATTTTTAATTGTCCTTTATAATTACAAAACACTTGGGTACATTATTACTTTAGCTTCTAAGCATCACTGAGATAGGCTGAGTATAATTATCATCTTTATTTTACAGAAAGCAGGACTATTACTCAGGGAAATTAAGTTTCTTTGCCTGAGCTCTCATAGCTAGATAGTGAGGGTCTTGAATCTTAACCCAGGTCTGTTAAACTCCAAACCAGGGCACAGTCTGTCTGTTTGCCTTTTAATTTGCTGCTGATCCCATATTTATTCAAACTAAAAGCACTTCCTTCATGTTACTTTCTCATACTCCAGCCTGTGTAACCAAAGCAGCTGTCACCTAATATTCTGTGGCAATGCAGGACAAGAGCATCTCATCTCTTAACTGCGTGACTGTGCTTCTGTAAGAGACAGACACAGTATGCCTTGCACACTTTTGACCTGGAAGTGATGACTACTTTACAAATTCTGGGTTACAGCCCAGTTCAATTAAAAGTAGGAGGAAATGGGTTATTGTGGCTGTAGCCCTTCCATGGGAACCAGAAATTAGAAGATCTAGTTCAAATTCTAGAACACTAGCTATACAATCACATTCTGATCAGAAATTGAAGGCAAATCTTATTTAGGATAGAACTGATTATTAGGAAAATTTATAAGAATAATTAACAGCTAATACATGGCGTTGATTGTGAAATTATTTTGCCTTAGCCACCATTCACCCCACCAATTCTGAGACTGTTTGTAAGTGACAGTACTGGGGACAGGTTAATGCCCTCTTTCTTTGAAGAAACCTTCCTCTTCGGTTTCTGGAAAACCTATGTTCAGTTGCCAGAAATTTTGGCTAGAATTCATGAATTTTTTGATCCAAAGAAAATTTTAAAATAAAATTTTTAGGTAAAATCTTACTAAGCCTCTCCTTTCTCTCTTTTACCTTTCTGAATTCTCTGTCCACACGCAATTTGTCACTTCAGTCAAGGCTAGATGCAGGGCAAAGAGAACTTGTATTGAGTTGTGTGCCTGTTTCAGATAATTGCATGTTTCTTAGCTCTCTGAATGTCCCACTGGAAGCTTTGCACATCCTTCTTGAGGAGCAGAGAGATGTGTGATGGTGGGACTGAGTTAAAGCAAATTAACCAGCCTGACCTCCAGCAGGGCAAGAAAGGCAGAATCTTGAAAAAGGACTGCTTTCCTTTGGACGTTATCCGATGAAGCCTGACCAGTTGTTGGCGGAGTGGATTTTGGTAGTGTCCGCACGGATGGGTGATGTTAGCAGCAGCTACAAAGCCCTGGCCAGGGCTTCTGAGCCCTAAGTGTGTCAGACTCATCTCTGGAGAATGGTGCAAGAAACACTGGTATGGAACACGTCTCTCTCCTTTGCTGTAAGCGTTTCCAAGTTGGCAAATGCAATAGCACATGATATTCTTTATTTTAAAAAAGTGAGAAGTCATTTGGAACCATTCTGAATTACTCTCTCCAGGAAAGAATTTGGAAGGAAGAAAAATTTCCAGTTTTGATTCCAATCTTCTAAAATCATTTGAACCTGTGTGTTATCCTGACCTTGGCCTGCCAGCTGCTCTGTTTCACCTCTCCAGAATTCCATCTGCTGTTGATTTGTGAGCACTTGTCAGCATGGTAATAGGAGAATGGCTCTAGAGCAGTGATTTTTCAACTGATGTGCTATAACACACTGGTGTCATGAGAGACTATTAGGTGTGCAGTGGGAAATTTTAAAGATTATTAATTAAATTATTTTCAAAAGATGTTCAGAGCACAGTAAGTTTATTCTTCATTTTACTCTTTATTTGGATCAGCATAACTTAAGTGTGCTGCAGAAGTTGAACTATACGTTCAAGTGTGCTGTGAAATAAAAATGGTTGAAAAACACAGCGTAGAGCAAAAGGGTAAATAAGATGTGAATGTCTCTGGGGGCGTCTCTGCCACTGGAAACTAATGCAGCTATATGTGGAGCAAGAGGAGGATTCAAACCAAAGAGAAGCAGCATGCTGAAGCAGAAACACTTTAGAGCTGGAGCAAGAAAATAAGTTCCGATCTAATTTAAAAGGACTTTTATGGGATAAATGGCATTTTATGTGTTTGATGTCTAGTTCTTTCATGAACTCATGGTAGTAGTAAGCAAATTGGCTACACTGTCTAAAAGTTTGTCTCTAATGAAAAAAGGAAGTGAGAATGAAACTAATACATATTTAGACCCTATATGGCTGAGCACTAGGTATTTTGCATAAATCTAATATACAATAAATGCCTTAATTTATAATTGTGTTTATTTTCTGGTTCAAGGGTGTCCAACCTGTGTTCTGTGGGCTGCATGCAGATTGTGTGAGGACTTTTTTGCTTATCTATAGTGTTAGATACCATGAAAATTATGTACAGAACTTTTTTTTTTTGTCCTCAGTTTTTATTAGTGTTTGTGTATAAAATATGACAACACTTCTTCCAACATGCAGCAGAGAAGAAAAAGGTTGGACATCGTGCTCATATCCCCAGACAGTGTTCTGTTCTGTGCCAAGCAGATACCAGAAGACTTATGCTTGCCATTCTCCTTAAGGTGCTATCACCTAGGCCTTCACCGAGGCCTGGGACTCAAGTGTGGGCTGTTCTGGAGGGAAGCTTTTGGTCAAGTCTCATGACATAAAATGTTTTGGAATAATTGATGGGTCTCAAAGTCTGAGATGGGAATCCCAGGTCTTCTGCTGACTATGACAGCTGCATAGCTTTCAAGGCAGAAAAGTATGGAGAATGTTATACGATGAATAGCTTATTTACTGGTGATGTTGAGTCTATCAATTCCAGAGGGCAGTGTGTAGTAAGTATATCAGTGATATGGGCTCCAGATTTTGCCTCTGAGCCAGAGCTAGGATTGAAGTATTTGTTACTCAGGCCCATCTCATGTACCTACCACCCAGATGGTTCCTTTCTCATTTTAGAAGTACTATTGCTGCTTAGATACATATAATTTAAACCTTCTCCCGTTATAAGCTTTAGTGATTTTTAAGCTAAAATTAAATATAGGGATAACAGAGAAAAGTACTGTTCAATCTTTGATTAGTGATCCCTTTTCATAGTGATATACAATCCCCTTTAAGATTTAAAAACTCATGATTTTGATTTAGTAAAAAACTAACTTGATCCTGATCAAATAGTTTACTTTTGAACATTATATGCCAGAGATTTTTTTCAATATGTATAAGTATCTATTTACATATTTTATAGCTCTAGTCTAGACTTGTTTCCTGAGATTTAAACTCTAAAACTCAACCATCTACTCTAATATACTTCTTAAATTTAACATGACCTGATCATTTCTCTAAAGTCTGAGCCAGCTGCAGCCTTTCTTTAGGGGAACACACTTAGGGGAAGCTCAGCCTCAATTCTTCTTTTTTTAACACTCTACATCCAATCTGTCAGCAGGGCTTGACAACTCTCTTCATATGTACACATGTATGTATATAAAACATCACCACTTTTCACCACCTCCACTGCTACTACCAAGGTCTGTAAGTCCGCATCATTTTATTCTCTTCTTCATTGTAGTAGCTTTTATTTTGATCATCTTTCTTGTTTCTAACTTTGTGTCCCAAAAATGTATTCTAAGGGCTTCTAGACTAGTCGTCATAAAGCAATTCAGTTAATATAATTCTTCTGCTCAAAAACCTCAGAGTAAAAGCCAGGCTTCTTCTTCTTCTTTTTTTTTTTTTTTTTGTAGAGACAGAGTCTCACTTTATCACCGTCGGTAGAGTGCCTTGGCGTCACACACCTCACAGCAACCTCCAACTCCTGGGCTTAGGCAATTCTCTTGCTTCAGCCTCCCAAGTAGCTGGTACTACAAGTGCCTGCCACAACACCTGGCTATTTTTCTGTTTTTACAGTTCAGCCAAGGCCAGATTTGAACCTGCCACTTTCAGTATATGTGGCCTGTGCCCTACTCCATGAGCCACAGGCACCGCCCCAAACCCAGCCTTCTTAACTGGCTTTCAAGATTCTGTGTGAATTGACTGAGCTTTCTCTCTGACATCAGCTCTTTGATCCTAGTCTAGGCTCAACTGTGTTTAACCATAAAAGACTTCTTATTTTAATCATTTCCAGACCCAATCCTTCCTCAGGATCTTTGCACTTACTATTTCCTCTTGCTGGCATATTAATTTCCCAGATAATTTCACAACCTGAGTTTACATCTTCTTCAAGTATGAGAAGAATGAGAAATGGTGATATTTTATATTACCTAGAAGTAAAATCCTTCCTCATGAATCTATCTAAAATCACTTCCCTTCTCTGATTTTATGTCTCTTTTACCTAATTTACTTTTTTCTCACAGTACTTATCATTTTCTAATATATACTATACTTTGATTTCTGGTTTTTGTCAGCTAGACAATAATTTGTATTTGTTTTACTGATTTTTGGACTCTCAGAACCTAGAAATGTGCCCTGGAATATAGCAGACACCCATTAAGATTCCATAAAAGGACAAATTATAACTTTTTTCCATTGACCAAGAAGCTGTTATAAATTTACCTTATATCAAATTTGGAAAAACATCATGTTTAGATTACAAAATAGATTTGAGATTATTTCATGTTTAGGAATTGAATTTAATTTAAAGGTAGGTTGAAATGATACTACATATTATGGCAAAAATAACCTGCTTTCATGATCTGATTTTTGGAAGTATATTTGGAGTTTAAAAATCAGTTTCTTTATAGTGTTTGGTAGTGTTTAGTAATGTATCATAAGCCCACTCATTTCATTCATATTAGCTGCTTACTCTATATTCTCTTACAGGGTCATGGGCAGCACAGATTTAAATATTTATGTATTTATTTTTAGTTATTCACAATAGCCAAGATGAGGAAATAACCTATATGTCCATCAATAAATGAATGAACGAATAATGTGTGTGTACACATATGTATACACTGGATTATTATATTATAATAAATGATAAAAAGAAGGAAATCTTGCCAAATGTGGCAACATGGATGAACTTGGGGAATGAACATTTTGCTAAGTGAAATAACCCTGTCACAGAACAAAACATTGCATAATTCTACTAATAACAGGTATTTAAAATTGTCAAAATCATAGAAAAGTAGAATAATGGCTGCCAGAGACAAGGATTAGGGGAAAATAAGGAGCTGCTAGTCAGTTGGTTTAAAGTTCCAGTTATGTAGATGAGTAAATTGTAGAGTTCTGGACTACAATGTTCTGCTTCTACTTAACAATACTGTATTATACACTTCTGAAACATCTTTTAAGAGAGTGGATCTCATATTAAGTGTTCTTATCATAATAAAAAAGAAAGAGAAATTAAACTGGATGCTTGTAATACCTCAATGGCATTAAGGCCTTAGAATAACTTAGAAGTTCTTAGAAACACGGATCTAAGTAAGACAACTATTTCAGCCTATAAAAGAAAAAATAAGATCTAGAGTAGGGATGTACCTGAATGGAGGGGTCTCCAGATCTGAAGGAATCTCTTGACCAAGGTCATATACAGACATAATGTAGTTTGTATTCTAAAGTTTCTTTTTTCCCTCCCTAGTTTTAATCGTCCTCTTTCAAAATCCATGCCCTTGTCACAGTCTCTCCCATTGCTCTTGTTATTGTGCATTATTTATTAATTGCTGGCTATTAATTAATGAAAAGTTAAGTTTATATATTAATTCCCATTTTCATTTAAGCTAATTTACTTGTAAAAGGCATCAGCTCTTTCCCTACATTTAGTTCTGATGTTTGCTGCAACAATGAGTGATTAGGATCCTACTGACTGAGTTTTGATTGGTTAAACTTGTTTCAATTGCTGGAGAAGTATTTATACATACTCGGGAATAAAAGCACATGGGTATATTGTTCCATGTGTTTTATTAGATGGAATTATTAGATCTAATCATCTAAATTACTGCTACTAAGGCAGCCAGTACTGCAGAAATATACCTTGTGTGCCACACTCTGTGCTGAGCACTTTCCCCCAGCATTGTTAGCCAAATTGAACTAATGGCCCTTCTCTAAACGCTTTGTGTATTTTGTTGTGTCAGTGGATGTGAAATTCCTTGTGCCTCAATGCTTTCCTTTCTTGTATCTATCTAGAAAAGCAAATAAAGGATCCTAGAGATCCTTTAAAATTTGCTTTTCGGTAATCTCTTTGGGAAGTGTTCTAAGACAATGCCCTCACACACACCCAGTATGTTAGCTTTTTATTATGCACATACTTTACTGAATTTTTTGCAATTAAATAATTACTGTGTTTTTATCTTTAACTTTTCTTACTAGGTTAGCTGATCTTACAATGACTAATGCACTCCTCACAAGAAACTACTTGCTGAAATTTACGCAGCTCATATCTAATTACCTTTTTCTTTTCTGCCTTTTTTGTATCATTAAATTTAATATTTTGTTTCTGTATTATTCTAGATTTCATAGGTAGATGAATCTTCAAGTATATCTTTATACTGTATTTATTTTAGAGATCACGCCTTCCTATGTTGCCCAGGCTGAACTTAAACTCTTGGACTTGAAAAATCCTCTCTTACACTGTCTATATAAAAAAAAAAAAATTAAAAATGGGAGGGGGATTTTTCTCACCTCAGTCTCCTGTGTAGTTGGGATTACAGCTACCATTGTTGTTCTGGCTCACTTTTTTTTGAAGTAATTTTATCTACTTCATTTTTCTTGACTTAAGTTTTATATAAGTGGTCAAATATTATATCAAAAAGTAATATGTAGTAAGTTAAAGTGAGCTTATATCATGGTTTGGCCCAGTGTAGCTCAGGTGTAGGCAGTTTTCCCAGGTAAAGTCATTGTCCCAATATCACTAAAATAACACTTTAACTCTTAAAAATGACATGTTTTAGATGAAAATTATATAATCTCTTTAGAAATTTGCTCATATGGCATACCTATTTCTTTCTTGATTTACTGGCAATTCTAATATTTTGTTATTAAGTTTTATGTTGCTATATAGGTTTCTGACAATTTTTTCCTATCTTAAGAAAATTTTCTTCCATTTTTGGTTGTAATTTTTTTTATTGCAATCAGAAATTAGTGTGAAATTCTATCTAATGGTTTTATTTTATCTATTATGCACATCTGTTTAATATGTTAAGGGTAGACTATTTAACAGATTTTCTAATATTGAAGAAAATTTATAGTTTTATTCTTGTTCATAAAGCAGTAGTATTCCTAATATTATATAGTATTATTAGTTTATTACTTTTCACAATTTCATATGTGAATATTTTACTTAGAAATAAAAAAATCTATATTTAAAATGAGATTAGCTTAAAATTTTCTTTTATTTCCATTCTTGTCTGATCTGTGTTGAAAGCCTCATCAATAAACTATAGATATTTCCATATTTTCCCATTTTCTATATTTATATTTCATGGTTAAATTTATCTGCAAAATATTTAGGCTTATGCTTTTTACAGTAAGATATTTTAAAATTCATTTTTTTTTTTTGAGACAGAGCCTCAAGCTGTCACCCTGGATAGAGTGCTGTAGCATCACAGCTCACAGCAACCTCCAATTCCTGGGCTCAAGCGAGTCTCCTGCCTCTGCCTCCCAAGTAGATGGGACTACAGGCGCCCACCACAACGCCTGGCCA
>CAUYON010095239.1:0-30047 GCA_963573935.1 Arctocebus calabarensis
GTGAAAGAGGAGCTCTGGAGTCAAATGAGTTTGGGGAAAGCCACAATCACCAAGTTTAAGGAGGCTTTTCATATTTATTATGAATCTCCAAGAGTGGGTTCTGGCATGCTGAGATATCAGATGCTTTCTTTCTTCTTGTAAAAGAAGATCTTAGGACTTGTGATAATGGATCAGCTACCATGACCCTTCATGAAGTATCCACACAAGCTACAGAGGAAATGACAGTTCAGGCTGAAATCTGGACAGGTGGTGGCACCTGTAGTTCAGTAGGTAGGGTGCCAGCCACATACACTGAGGCTGGCAGGTTCGAACCCGTCCTGCACCAGCTAAAAGCAACAATGACAACTGCAACAACAACAAAACATAACCAGACATTGTGGTGGGCACCTGTAGTCCCAGCTACTTGGGAGGCTGAGGCAAGAGAATTGCTTAAGCCCAAGAGTTTGAGGTTGCTGTGAGCTGTGACTCCACAGCACTCTACTCAGGGTGACAGCTTGAAACTCTGTCTAAAAAAAAAAAGAAAAATCTGGACAGGTTAAGTCCCCCATGGTAGCCCACTTAAGAGGGACCACAGATTTCAATCATAATCCAACAGAGTGATAACTGAATAAGATAGGAGCCATCACACACCCATACCCAAGTTCAATCCAACCAAGGTAACTGAAACAAATTGGGAGGGAAATGTATTTTGTTCTTTCCACCCTGTAACTGCCTCTGCTTTTTTGTCTTTCTTAGAGGAATTGCTAACCTGATTGGTCACAATCCAAGTTGATAATCAGGCTTCTTGTTATTTGCAGTCCCTCAAGTAAAGGGCACAGGCTCGAGCCAAGACCCAGTGTGGGGTTAGGTTTAGAGTTCACAGTTGCTAAAGAAACACTCCTTTAAAAAAAAAACAAAATATTTTTTTAAAGTAAATTTATTTCAAGTAACTATAAGGGTATAAACAACCAGGTCAAAGTATTTGATTTTGTTAGGTAGAGTCCCTTTTGTGGTTATGCCCCCCACACAAAAGGTGTGCCAACCCTCCTCTACCCTGAGCCCATTCAGTGAGAGCACCCCCAAGCCCCTGCCTCTACCTCATTACCCCCCCTCCAGCTTGAATTGAAATGAGTTTTTCACCTATATAGGCATGCCTTGAATCATCTAGTGGCATCATCTCAGTTTTGACTACATTGGATAATTGCTTTTCCATTCTTTTGATACTTTACTAAGAAGAATGTGTTTCAACTCCATCCAGGATATTACAAAAGATGTAAAGTCACCATCTTTTTTATGGCCTAACAGTATTCAATGGTGTGCATGGACCACAATTTGTTAATCTATTCCTAAGTTGATGGGTATTTAGGTTGTTTCCATGTCTTGATGATTGTAAATTGAATTGTGATAAATAATCTAGTGCAAATATCCTTATGATAAAATGATTTTTTGATTTTTTTCTTCTGGGTAGATGCCTACTAGTGGGATTGCAGGGTCAAATGGGAGATCTAATTTGAGATCTTTGAGGATTCTCCCAGAAGCACTCCTTTTTAGGATGCCAGATACCAATTACAATTAGTAAAATATTTCATTGAGCAAATATTTTCCTAATTAAAATATTTATTTTAAACCAAAGCAATAATTGTCTCCTGATAGGGGTTTGGGGATATTTTGAAGCCATTTTGACCAAGAACCCAGATAGGCAGAGTTCTGACTACAAACACCCCATCTCCCTGTGGGATTCTGGAGGGCAGCCATACTCAGGGAACACCCGAAGAAAAATCAAAATTCACATCCTTAGTAACAGCACAAAAGTTCTCTGTGATGCCCAATGGTTTCTCTGTTAAAACCAGGGTCAGAGCCCACAGCTGAGGCTCCAGGTTTAAGTGAGGGCTCCACTCATTCTCTTAACACTAATTCAAGAATCAGAACCAGCGCTCTTGGACAGTTTGTGAGGAGCTAGGATTTAATATATGGCTGGGCCCTAAGAGGGATCCTGTCTCAGTTTACTATAGTGACACACAGAATGGAAGAAAGTATGCAAGACAGGAATGGTGTGTGAGCCTCCAAGAACAGAGGCAGGAAGTGTCAGGGTCTTGCCCCAGGGGCAGGGTCTGCTAAGACCTGTGGAACTGGCGGCGACCAACTGAAGAAATATAACGTTAGAAATGATGGCAAAGAAAGAGACATGAGAAATAGAACAGAATTAAAAGTGAGAACTCAGAGGTCCATTGTCCATTTGTGGGATTCCAGCAATGGCCCAGAGTGTTTGCTCTACTCTGCTTTTATTGAGGTCTATTTGCCCAGAGGGTATGATGAGGGAGGGAACAAAGATGCCAGCAGTTTCTCTGAGTGTGCCAGCAATCAGCTCCTATTGTTATTATTTAAGGGTTTGAGTAGCCTTGAGAAATCTGAAATCTGAGCCTTGTACTGGGAAAGCCTCCCACTTGAGATCACACACACAGATTTCTAGGGAGGTGTCAAACTCTGTTAGTTCCCTGTGGAGTAAAAAGCCACAAGCATTAGTCTCCTCTGAGGAATTGGTGGGAGGGAGGAATTTCTTCCTGTCACCACCGCAGAGGATCTTCCTCTGCGATAAGGGATATAAGCTCTTCTGCCTGTATCTCAGGGCTCGAGCTACTCCTTTGATCTCTACCTCAGGCAAATGCAAATCTTCACAATACGTGTCTACTTTGCCTGTTTACTAGGCAGGAAACAACCCAGTTAATGTATCTTTCTAGGTCTTTGCTGTAGTCTCTTCTATGGTCATTTTTTCAGAGTGCTCACAGACTCAGCAGGGGTGTTTGTAAGCTATATCCCCAGTAGGCTAGAATTTCAGAAAAGGAAGGAAGCTTGCTAGCAATGGATAGCTTAAATGTAAACTAGCTGATTTTTCTTTGTTCCAACTCAGCTTACTTTTTAATTTTCCTCATTTTCTGGGGGTGCTTTCCCTTGCCAAGAATGGGGTCTTCAGTCCCCATTCTTCCTTTAGGAAGCACATGGAAGATGGGAGCACAGTTTTTATTTTAAGGCCTAGTCACCATGGCAGCTGCCTTGAGCTTGGTGGCTGCTCTGCCTGTTGTAAGACAAAGAAGTACATGCTAATCACTTGAGACCCACTGCCTCTTCATCTGTGGCCACCTCGTCAGGGAGTATTCTGGGATGTTGAAGACATTTCTCTACCCTTGGCCCCCTTGAAAGAGCACAAATCAATAAATAGTAGATGAGCATTTACAATTTCCAGACAGCAGAGTAGCATTGCTTTTGAAAGGGCTTACAGTTGAGTTTTGATAGGAGATGAGGTATGAGTGGGAGGACCAGGTCTTTGGTAAAGTATGGGCAAGACAGTAGCAGAAGTGTCCTCTCCCTGCTTTTGTGAATGAGTGCTTTATGTGCTTAGAGGACCCAAAAGGACTTGGAATTCCCAGAGACAACAGAGTATACTGCAAGGATGAAATTAAACCCAGCTACAAACCATTTCTCTTCGTGACCAATGTATGCTCTTCTGTATTCTTCTTAAAACCTTTCTGGAGCAAATTAATACACACAAATAAAGAAATACATTTATGTAGGGCAACCAACTAATTTATAATAGTGTACCTATTCCAAACATTTTCCTTATATTAACAAACTTCAGTTTGGGGGACATGTAGTGGGCTGAATGGTAGCCCCCAGAAAAATATCATTGCTTTTGAAAGGGTTTACAGTTAGTCTTGACAGGAGATGATTCCATGTTCTAATCTCCAGAAACCATGAGTATTACCTTATTTGGGAAAAGGGTCTTTGCAGATGCAAGTAAGTTAAGGATTCTGAGAGGAGGAGATCATTATGGACTATCCAGGTAGCCCGTACTTCCAATGACAGGCATCTTTCATAGAGACACAAAGAGGAAAAGGCACTATGAAAGTGGAAGCAGAGATCAGAATAATGCAGCTGTAAGCCAAAGAGTGCCAGCAGTCACCAGAAGGTAGAAGAGCCAGAGAACAGCCTTTACCCTTGGCCTTCAGAAGGACTACAACTGTGCTGACATTTTGACTTCAGTTTCAAATTTTTAGCCTCCAAAACTGTGAGAATGAATTTCTGTGGCTGTAAGCCACCAGTTGGTGGTTTATAGCAGCCACAAGAAACAAATACAAGCAAACTTTTTTTCAAATGTACTTTTTGTTAAATTTCAAATGCCACCATACATATAGATACTCACCAGTGCTGAGCTTCTGCAATTCTGTACCTCCAAGTCAAGATCTCATACCAGGATCTGGTCTCAGCTTCTCTCCTGATTCAGGAATGGGCAAGAAGCATCTCCCTTGGATTCCTGGTAAAGAGTTGTTTGGGTGAAGAAGAGGGGCTATGGGTGGAAAGGAATCTCCTCACAGGATCAACCAGCCAGCCAAATTAAATGGAGTATCTCTGTCTGTTTTCTGTTGCCATAACTGAACACCTGAGACTGGGTAATTTATAAAGAAGAGAGATTTATTTCTTATAGTTCTAGAGTCTCACCTGATGAGGGTCTTCTTGCTGCAGCATGGCACGGAAGGAAGGCAAGAGCATATGTGTCAAGTTTAGGTTTCTCTTCCTCTTATTGAAAAGTCATCAGTCTTTTGGTGACTCCATGCTGATGACCTTATTCAATCCTACTTACTTCACAAACGTTCCACCTCCACTTACTATCAACACATGAAATGGAGATTAAGTCTCTGACACATGAAATCTTGGAGGACATTACAAACCATAGCAGAGGTGGTCACACACTTTCACAGGAATTTGACTTGTGTTTCACTGAGAAAGATTAAGGCAATGCCGCCAGACTTGTGTTTGTCCTCTCACTATGCTCAAAACAGTGGGAACACCTCTGCTCTGAACTCCTGAAAGAAGATTCTGTCTGGCTAACTTACTCAGATTGCAATTTAAAGTGCAAAATTCTCTCATCTTCCCTCCCCATTTAATCTAGTACAATGTTTTAATTTTGTCAGTTTCATCATCTTAGAAAAAGTTGCTGGTTACCCAAAGTTGACTTCTGTCTCCCTTGAGAAACTATAATACAAGGCGAGGGTGGACCTGGGGGAGGATTGAGGAAGATGATTTGGTTGAGAAAATTATCTGGGTTCCTGACTCACATAATTACACAGAGAGCTTTTTGTTTTAATCAATTAGGTCAAAGGCATAGCAGATTTTGAAGGAATGCAATGACCAAAAGGCACTTTCCCCTCAGGACTTGAATAAGCCCAATCCAATTAAGTTTCCAACAGGAAAGCACTTAATTTTTCTGATACACAGGTAGCCAGTGAGAAGCTAGCAGTAAGCAAAGTCTAATAAGAAAGCAATAGGCAGTGTTCCTAACAGTCACTTCTCAACTTTCAGTCTTGTGCTGTGTTTTTCCATGAAAAAAAAAAGACTACACATAGAAAAAAAAACCCAAAAAAGCAGCAGCTGAAAGTCAATGCCAGAACAGATCAGTTCCACCAAAAATGCACCCAAGAGCACTCTTTACCCTGCCCTGGAAATTATGTGGCTCTCTCCACCCTTCTAAATTACACTGTCCTGATATACTTTGTTTTCCCACTATATATACAGAATGAAGATATTAGCTGATAACATGGTCTGTGCTACTTTCAGCTGAGGCATGGGGTTTTTTTCTTTCTTTCTTTCTTTCTTTTTTTTTTTCCAAGAGCCAAACCAAGTTCTGGATCACAAGGCCTATGGCAATAATGGCCAGCATTTCTTTGCCCTTTGCAAAAATGTGCTGCCCACCTCTCCTCTGACCTTGTACTGTAGCAGGACCCCAGAGATGGCAGCAATAGTCTATATGTAATAGTTTTGTAGAAATCCCAGCTGAGGAAGGAATGCATTAAGATTGCATTTGAATTTTGCCCCAAGTGTATCTCCCTCCCTCTGCACCTGCATAATATTCCATAGCCATAAAGAAAGGAGAAACAGTGAAATCAGTTTCTAAGTTAAAAGTAATCACAGACTTGGTGTCAAACAGCAGCCAATGGCCTCAGAGCTGGTCAGGATTTGGGTCTAGGTTGGCCTGCTAAGAAATCCACCCAGGGAAGAGCCCTAGTTGGTTCTGACACTGAAACGAAAACACTAACTCCTGAATGGTAGCTTGGAATAAAGGCAATAATTTGTTTCCAGCTGGTACAATTGTTTAATAAAATGCCTGCTGGGTCTCCAGAAGTAATATTCTCCTCTCCTCGGCAGCAAGGAAAATTACCTCGTCTTGGGGGCCACTAACTCAATCCATACAAAATGCTCTCCACTTGAAGTATAAGATTTTCGATGACAGTAATTTGCCATATGGAGGAAGGAAAAAAAAAGTTTCAGAGAGACATAGTAAATTGGAGGAAGGAAAAAAAAACATCTTAACAGAAGGCTTAAGCCATTTCGCTATTGTAATAATTATTCTTCTAATGTTTTAATCAAAGGAAGCAGCCTGTCTCTCTCCTCTCATCTATATTCAAGCCACCACACTTCATAGGTGTTAATCTCCATGCCTTCAGGCTGTTAGGAGTGAGCGGAAATTGGCAGTCCCTAACTGCAGAAGCCTGCAGGGTAACAGTACCTGGCACGCCCTTAATTATCTCGATTATGTTAATGTGTGTTGTTTGTCAACAGCAAGCCAGAGATAAGACGGGGAGGCAGTTGAGGAGATGGGCTTTGAGATGGAGATTTGGGCAAGAAAGATTTTCTTTCTTTCATAATTTTTTTAAAAAACATTTTTTAAAAGGATTTTTGTATTTATGAGAGCGAAAGAAGAAACTAAAAATCACCCCCAGAGCCAGCTAGTACATATTTCCTTAAAGTCATTTGTCCTAGGTAGATTCAGTAGTTTTTTCCCTTTTCCCACAAGTGATCCAGATACACATATATAAATCACTATAAATGAATAAATTAGACAAAGAAGATGTAGGGGCAGCGAGGATTTTCCAGGAGCTAAATATATAGAAATGAAACTAAATAATATGTAAAATCAGTATCACATGCTTTTGAATGCAAACAAAAAATATTTGGGGCTATCCATGGAAAAGAAAACAATGCTATTCGGTATTTAAGACCCTAATACTAGCTGATCATTTTCAGAGCAGTATGAGGAAATATACAGTCTTGGTCAATTTTTTTAGTTCCTTTCACCAACGACCCCTGTAAACCAGTATACAGTACTCTGTCCTCTAGAGACCACAGGACTGACTGTGACCAGTGGCCATTGAGTTGGCAGTCACTGATGGAACACACACACTCTCTCTCTCTCACACACACACACACACACACACACACACACACACACACACGCAGTGCGTCCCCACATCAGCAAAGGAAGAAAGAGGAGTGTGCGCTGTCTGCCGCACAGCCTTTGCTAGGGAGTGTGTACCCTTTACCAACTATTCTGAATTCAAGCTTTCCTCAGAACATCTCCCTGGTGCCTGAGATGAGCAGTCTAATCGCTGGTGAGAGAGAACAAAGCTTGAATGTCTGGGCTCCCATTTCAACAATCAGAGGGGTAGTCTCCTTGTCTGTTGACAGCATTGCTCATCAGACTGGTTGCTTTTTACAGCCAGCTCCAAACACCTCTGGGTTGTGGCTTTCTGGAGCGCCCAGCAAAGGGGCCTGAGTAGAGACAGGCTCGTTTCCATTCTGCCAAAGCCCCTAAGGTACTGGAACTTGGTGAAGCTCATCGGGACCCTGTAAATAAGTGACTGCTTTTTAGAAGAGTTCTTAAACAGCAGGGCCAAGTGTGGAAATAGCAGGTTAACTTTGGCTAAGGGCCTGGATTCCAGCCCTAGTTCTTCCATTGACTACCTGGGGGAGCTGGGTAAATCACAATTCCTAAGCCAACTTCCTTACCCGTAAAATGGAACTCATAGGATTTGTCTTCCAATGGTTTATTTGTAAAACTCAAACCAAACCCCCAAACTTGTGAAATTTTTATTTAAAAAATTTATAAGCTATCAAAAACTCCATAGATACACTTTTCTTCCTTTTTCTTTTTAAGGCAGACCCTGTTTCCATCCAGAGTACTCTATTTTCACGGAGGTGCTGGCTACGTCACCCTCACAGAGCTAATTTTATTCCAATGTGTATAATGCCCAAGACATTCTTTTGAGGAATGATCAACCTCCTTGGTCATGTATTAGAACTTAATTCACCAGGGAAAGAAAATGAACTGTGTCTTTGTAATGAAAGAGTTGTCTCTTTCTTTTTCAATGCCAGTGGAAAATAAGGCCAAATTAGATATCAGTGTAAGCTTTTCTGCCTAAAAAGAACTGGAGAGAATTTTGTTTGCTGTATCTCTTAACAGGACAGAAGCCGGTACAGTGTTATCTTTGTTGCTCTGTAACTAGGGGACACAGAGTGATCTGGGGGTTGGGAAAGCCCCATTCATGCAGCAACCATCTCCTTAGCTGACCAGGCCAGGGGACAGAACCAGGGGTAACTGATTTCCTCCCAATAATATTTTAACTATTATAGGGTTGCCAGATGCAATACAGAACACCAAGTTAAATCTGAATTTCAGGTAACAACAGTGTTTTAGAATAAATCTGTCCCCATTATTGCAAAACTAGTCATCCTAAACTGTTGCTTGAGGCAGGGGAATCATAGTTTTATTTTTTTTAAGAAGAGGAATCACAGAAATCTTATTCAGCCTCCTAATTTTACATATGAGATAAAGGAAGCCCAGAGAAGTGACATTCTTGTCCTTCCAAACAGCAACAGAACTAGGCCTAGAGTATCCCGGGACCAAAGCTGACTTTCTTTGTGCAGTGATTTTTGTGGCTGATTATTTAAAAGCTACCTAATACACAGTTCTCTTACTTTTTCTGAATATTTGTTCACCTAAGCCCAGGGTAATAGGGTGCTGTGATTAGTGGCTGCTGTTTTTACATCAAAGCGTTTGTGTGGTGATGGCCAACAGAAACAGCAAGCCCTAAGAAGTTAATTAATGACTCTCCCCTGCCACCTCCGTTGACCACAGGATGTAAGAACAGGAGAGGATATTATTTGAGGTTATTTATATACCGGGAATTCCAACATTATCTACTTTTAGCTAATCATGTCACCGAGAGAGGGGTAAGAAAGGAGGGTGATCTGGAAAAGCATTTCACCCCAGAATTCAGAACCAAAGTGTATGTGTTTGGTCACGGTCACAGCCTTTGCACATTGCCCCCATGGACTTGCAGACCCAAGGCTGCCTTTCCCTGGTACCCTTCCAACAGCAAGGCACCCGCCAGCCCAACCACTGAAGTATCTCCATTTCATCACTGGAAGGACTGAGACTGGGAATCATTTGGAAGCAGATTTCTAACTCAAGGTCAAAAGCATGCAATAATCAAAACAGTTGTTTGGGGGATAATTAAGCTGGATTTGAAAAAAGGCTGGAACACTTACGTGTTTTAAGCAGATTCAGGGGGAATGATGATATTCAAAGGCTTCATCTTCAAGACTATAAACCAGTGCTGTTTTTCTTTTCTTTTCTTTTCAGATACTTTCACCTTGTGCTGTGAGACACTGGGTGCACATAGAACATAATGAAAGGAATGCTAGGAGGCAAGCTTTGTCTCATCACTCTTTTCCCCCACACTTTAGAGTTGGCCAAAACACTCTGCCTCTGTAACTGGCCAAGTCTCAACGCCTGCAAAGTGTTTTTGGAACTGATATTTATTGTACCCTCTTCTGTGACTTGCCTTCAACAGCACACATGGCCCACCGAGGGACTTTCCCCTTCATGTTCAGCAGTTAGCACTGAATCTCCTTGGCAAGGCACACAGTGACTGCACAATCTCATACCTGCCAGCACTGGAAAGTTCTGGAAACAAGGACTCTGTGCCAAACATTCCGCTGGAGTGCTTCCCTTCATCCAGTTCCTCATTCTCTTGGCCATTATATGAGGAAACCACTTCTCGAACTTGGTTAAACTTTTGCAGCAATAGCATGCAAAATGCAAAACAGAGAACTGATGGGGACATCAAGACCCACCAGCTCTAACACTGGCGCTCTTGCTGTCTTTCGTTAAGTCCTGGCTTTTGTATTACACCTCACAGTTCCAGAAGTGTCCTAATGACTGTTCCCCCTTTGCTCTTTATGACAGCTCTGTAAGATTGAGGGGACATATTCAGATCAAGTGACATGTTTGACTGTTTTCCCTGTTCCAGATTTTGTGCTAAGCCTTTTCCTACATGTAGAATTTCTGTAAATTGACCACCCAATGGACTGTAACTGGTCCACACAGGGCAGTAGGCCTACTGTACTGATATGTCCATGTGGTGCATGTCCAGTCTACGAAAAGTAGGTCAATTTAAGGAGGTGGTTCACTGTAAGGAGGTGGTCAACTATGGAGACCTACTTATTTTTTCTCATGCAATCCTAGTGACTATCCTATGATGTGGGTTAAGGGAAGGTATCCACTATAAAGATAGAAAGATTGAAGAGCACATTCTACACAAAGTAGAATGTTCCAGAATGAAAAGTGGGCCCTTTTTCTGGACTACATGTAACGTATTTAAATTCTATGCCCCAGTTAAACTTTTTTCCTTAACTATAATGAGCTTAAGAGATGGTTTCTAAGACTAAAAACAATGCCCAACTACTCAAGAGGCTGAGGCTGAAGGATCACTTGAGCTTAGGAGTTTAAGTCCAGACTGGCCAACACGGTGAGCTCTCATCTCTATTAAAAAAATTAAAAAATAAAGACAATGACTAGTAATTACGGCCATGTATGGTCTCTTTATTCCTGCCAAAGATCTGGCCTCCATCCAGCCCTTCAGATGGATAATAATAAAATTTAATGAGATTGGAGGAAAGAGGTTGGGTGCTGCTGCTACGAGCTTCTAGGACATTCTCCACCATCCCTGTAGTATTTGTCATGTTCTTTTTTGTTTTGTTTTGTTTTTGAGAAAGAGCCTCAAGCTGTTGCCTTGGGTAGAGTGCCATGGCATCACAGCTCACAGCAACCTCCAACTCCTTGGCTTAAGCGATTCTCTTGCCTCAGCATCCTAAGTAGCTGGGACTACAGGCACCTGCCACAATGCCCAGCTATTTTTTTGGTTGTAATTGTCATTGTTGTTTAGCAGGCCCAGGCTGGATTCGAACCTGCCAGCTCTGGTATATGTGGCTGGCACCTTAGCCACTTGGGCTATAGGCACCAAGCCTGTCATGCTCTATTAAAACTAAAGGTAGCTAAAATTATCTTTATTTGGTATTTTATAGAAGTAACGTAATACAAAGTGTAGAAAAGGAAGTTAAGCATCCCCTCAATCCCATCTCCCTGTGGTACCCAATATTAATACCATGCTTGGTAGATATATACCTTTCTCCATGATCATATAGAGACATAGAAGTTTATATATATATATGTGTGTGTGTGTATAATACATGAATGTATAAATATGTATGCATGTATATATATATGTATATGTATAAGTATATATATGAGTTGTCTAGCTTCTTTTTCACCAAAAGAGAATCATCTTTCTTCATTACTCTTACTTACTTCCTTGTTTTTGCTTAATAATAGATCATATTATTAGATTATTTAGTGTACGGGAGGGAAAGTAATCTTTTCCTTGCCCACTGCAGGTTGAGACCTCTCAAACAACCAAAACCAGATTAACAAAAGAACAGCATAATACTTAATGTAAATTTACTTTACATTAAGGAAACTTCAGGAAACTTACAGACACAAAGCCCCAGTGCCCCAGGAGTAGCCCTATGGAAGTGTGATCGGACCAAAGGAGAACCGGCATGATGGTCACAAGGGGGAGCTTAGCGAGACTCATTTGTTGGGTGTCTTCTCTGTGTCTCCGTCTTTGTTCCTTTCCTCCAGGTATGGACAGGATACTTGTCACGTGAGGGTCCTCAGGGGAGAGGTCAGCTCATTCCTACTTATGCTCTTTTCTTAAAGCCCAGGTGCCAGTTTGGTGAGCACTTCCCTCACCCCATCCTCAGTCAGATACCCCTAAATCTGCGTCCCTACTTTCTTTATGCATGTAACACTATACATAAAGGATAATATACAACAAATAATGAAAGCATAAACATTCCCATGGTGAGGTTATATCTTAATTCCTCTTTTGATCTCTTTGTTTCCTTTTTCTGCCACTATTAGCAAAGCTTCAATAAACGTTCCTGCATATATGTGATTTATCTATGGGATAAATTCCCTGGACTGCTGAGTTACAGTGGATATGCATTTTATTTTTTAAAGTTGTGACCAAATTACTTTCCTAAGAGGCTAAAACAATCACTGACACTTCAGCCAGCATTTTGGAACACAGGAGCAACCTTCTCTTCCACATCAGCTGTTTGGTGTTTCTTGGTTTTGTCAGTCTAATGGGTGCAAAGTGGTACCTCATTGTTGTTTTAATTTGCATTTCCCTCACTATTAGGTGGTTGAACATTTTTACATATGATTTTTTACCATTTAAATTTGTTTTACATTGAATAATTTGCCCTGTTCAATTTCTCACCCTCTAGAGTATGGGCTCCATCAGGACAGGTACCAAGTATGTATTTTTTTCTTAGACAGAGTCTGACTCTGCCACCCTGGATAGAGTGCCACAGTATCACAGCTCACAGCAACCTCAAACTCTTGGGCTTGAGCAATCCTCTTGCCTCGGCGTCCCTAGTAGCTGAGACTATAGGTGCGTGCCACTATGTCTGGCTGAGTATTCTATTTTTTAATAGAGCCAGTCTAGCTCTTGCTCAGGCTGGTCTCAAACTCCTGAGCTCAAACAATCTACCCACTTCAGTCTCCCTGAATGCTAGGATTGAGCCACTGCACTTGGCCCCAAGTGTGTCTTCTTACTCTGGTTATCTCTGGTTCCAAATACTTGGCAGCAAATACTCAATGTTCAATAAAACTTTTAATGAAGGAGTGAATATCCTTCAACACAGCAATTCTCTTCCAAGGAACTACAGCCATGTGTTGCATAATGACATTTTTAGTCAACAACAGACCATATATAATGCAGTGGTCCTATGAGATTATAGTGCAGCTAAAAAATTCTTGTTGCCTTGTGATGTTGTAGCTGTCATGGCTGTTGAGACTGTTGCAATGCTATAGTGCAAGGCATTATTCACATTGCGGTGCTGCCAGTTGTATAAAAGTATAGAATATTAATCCATTCGTGGATCAATGGGCACTTCTTCCATGACTTAGCAATTTTGAATTGGGCTGCAATAAACAATCTGGTACAGATATCTTAGATGGTCCAAAGGTTGCAGAAGCACCTTTGGACCATCTAAGGGAATACTAACCTGATGGCTGTGCAGTTGGTGAGAACTCTCTTATTTAGAATCTCGACTTAGAGCAACTCCAGACCAAAGGGTGGGTATCCTTTGTCATGGGCATTAAAGTTTCTGGGACTTGGAAATAGCCACCTTGATAAGGATGAGTGGACAAAAAGGTGACGTGGGATTTCAGGTAGAACAGCTACAGAACCTTGGTGGTAAGGCATGTACAGTCCAATAAAGGTGATTCAGGAGCTACAGTGACCCTTCCATGAGGAGTGACTTGTCAATAATATTAGAAGTCACTGTGTATTATGTAGAGATAACTAGTTGTATATTATGTACTTACATACAAGTATACTGTCATTCCTAATAAAAAAAAATTTTTTTTTGAGACTCACTCTGCTGCCCTGGGGTAGAATGCCATGGGGTCAATCATTGCTCACAGCAACTTCAAACTCCTGGGCTCAAGTGATCCTCCAGGCTCAGCCTCCGGAGTACTTTGACTACATGTGCCCACTATAATGCCTGGCTAGTTTTTCTATTTTTAGTTGAGATGGGGGCTTGCTCTTTCTTAGGCTGGTTTCAAACTCCTGAGGTCAAGCCATCCACCCGCCTTGGCCTCCCAGAGTTCTAGGATTACAGGCATGAGCCACCATGCTTGGCTGGATTTTGTTTTTTAACCAGGTTCATGCCTCTTGTCTTTTAAGGACAAGATAATTTCAGCATGTTTGAAGACTAAGGTTAAAAGAAAGCACAGAAGAGTGTAGATTAAGGAAGTAAGAAAGAGAGTGTTTGCTACAGAAAGGTTCTAGGGCTTCCAGGAGCAGCCACAGATAGTACAGGGATTGCTAGTCAGTAGATGCAAACCCTTTGTTATCTCCAGGTGTTGGTAAAGTCATGTGAAACTTCACAGCCTGGGCTTACTTTTCTGTGGGGAGAGATGAAAAGGATTGGTTCCACTTTTGGCCTAGACTAGCCGGGCACAGAGGGAGCTGCGTCTCTTGCAGCTGGGACGAGGCACATGTCAGCCTCCTCCAACTGACTGAGGCCTTGTAGAGGGTAGAGCCATGTACACAGCCCTATTAGGACACTGCAGCAAAAACATAACCTGCAAACCAGAATGTCAGTTCTAGGGCCTAGGCCAAAAAATAGATTTCCTGCAGGAATGAGAAAGATGTGTGGGTGGAGAGCTAGGGGATGAGGCTATTGTGGAATTCACCTTCATCAGGCCCAAAGGGGCTGAAGAATAAGGAAGTCATTACCTGGGCATGATTGTGGAACCTGGATGTGAGTGTGTGGGCACATTCTAGTATCTCAGAATTCTGTGATCTGAAAGAAAACTGAGAGGCTTCACAGGCACAGGAGTTTTCTTTATTCCCCAGAGATTGCAGACAACTTCTGAGGTAGCTGCTGTAGGGATTATTCCTCACAGCAACACAGGTTATGTCAGATAATAATCTGACTGTCTACGGCTGAGTAACAAACCTCTCTAAAACACAGAGGTTTAAAACAGCAATGAGTTATCATTTCTCAGGATTTGGATAAGGCACAGGTAGGAAAGGCCTACCTCAGTTCTAGGTAATGTGGAACAGCATGGTTGGAACAACCCAGATAGCATCTTTACTTGATGACTCATCCCTTGGTTAGAATAGATCTACCAGGTTCATGCCTCTGGGGCCTTTCCCTCTCCTATGGTCTCTGCATGTGGTTTCTCTCCAGCAGGGTGGATGAAGGGAAACCACTCATGACCATTAATAGCTCAAAGTGAAGGCTGCCAGTCCTTGATTAATTGATTGATTGGCTGAGACAGAGTCCCACTCTGTTGCTAAGGCTAGAGTGCTGTGACATCAACCTAGCTCACAGTTACCTCAAAGTCCTGGGTTCGAGCAATTCCCTTGCCTCACCCTTTGAGTAGGTGGGACTACAGGCACTGGCCCAGCTAAATTTTTCCTGTTTTTAGGAGAGGCAGGGTCTTGCTCTTTCTCAAGGTGGTCTCGAACTCCTGAGCTCAAGGGATCCTCCTGCTTCTGCCTCCTAGAGTGCTAGGATTATAGGCATGAGACACCCATGTCAGGTCCCTTTAAAGCTTAGAGGTGGAACTGACACATTGTTCCTTCTAATGCATTCTTATATCAGTTACATTGAGTTGCAGGCCTATTCTGGATTCTTGGGTTGCAGATCACGTAAGAGTTAATACTGCTGGAAGGTATATTTCATTGGGGACGACCAAAGAAACAAACTATCAGACAAGAAGGGCCCTAGGAACAGACCTATGCAGGCTGAAGAGTGTTCCAATTTCTAAATCTATGTAGACCTCTCTTTAGAGAAGATGATTGGCGGGCAAATGTTAGGTAACTCTGAACTTCTCTCACAGATGAATGTTGTTAAAGGTGAGGGATGTCTGGTCTGCTACGATCCGATCAGCCTGTTATCAAGGAGGCTTGGCGGTGTGTCTTCATTCAGTCTGTTAGGCCTTTACTGAGTACAGCCTGTATGCCAGGATTTTAACACACATGTTATCGCTGTTTTCTGAGGCTCGAATGCGGCACTGCTGCTCCTACATCACAGCACCTGGCATCGCACCCTAACGCAGCCTCCCAACCTACTCCGCCAGACAGCTGGAGTTGAAGCAGAGCGTTAAAGGGTTTAGGGTCCCCAGGAGGGCAACAGTCAAGGCAGCCACCTTGGCTGGCCCAGCGGTCGGCCCTCAGGCAGCCAATGGGGCTGCTAACCTGTCGCCGCTGTCCTGTGGGAAGGGAGACAGCTAGAGCTCGGGGAAAGTCTCGGTAGCAAGGCCAAATCTCAGCTCGTCGTGCCCGCCCCCGGCCCGCCCCACCCACACACGCACGCACGCGCGTCCCAAACCCAGCCCACCGCACAGTTCTGGTCCCGCCCCCAGATTGACCGCGCGAGCCACCGTCTGCACAGCCCCGCCCCGCACGGCCAGGCGAAGCGGAGCCGGCCGTGCTGTGTGTGTGTATGTGTTCGCGGGGCGCCGTCTCAGCCCCGGGAAGATGGTGGCGGCTGCGACGGCGACTGAGGCAAGGCTGAGGAGAAGGACGGCGGCGACGGCAGCACCCGCGGGCAGGAACGGCGGGCCGCGCCGGGACTGGGACGTGACCGAGGCTGGGAGGTCGGGACTGAAGGCCAGGCTGCACCTCCCGCCGCGGCTGTCGCCGCCGCTCCGGCCGTGGCTGCTGCTGCTCCTGCCTCTGCTGCTGCTGCTGCTGCCCTGGGAGGCCGAGGCCGCAGCAGCGGCGGTTGTAGTGTCGGGCTCAGTCGCAGCCGAGGCCAAAGAATGTGACCGGCCCTGTGTCAACGGCGGCCGCTGCAACCCTGGCACCGGCCAGTGCGTCTGCCCTGCCGGCTGGGTGGGCGAGCAATGTCAGCACTGCGGGGGCCGCTTCAGGTGAGTGAGGGGGTGGTTCTGGAGGGTCGGGCCCAGCGAGAGGCTGGGGCTACGGTGCGCTTGAGGCGGCTTTTGCCAGAGGCGGATTTCAGAAAGTGGGGAGGGTAGAGCCGCTCCACGGTATTTATAGGGCCGTTTGCTTCAGGGAAGATGGTTGTCTCTGGCCAGGGGTCTTTCTCTGGTGGAAGGTGAAAAGGTGCAAGGCAAGGGCGTGGGGTTTCCTGAAGGTATTTGGGTGCTGTGGGCTAGACTGAAAGAAAGCCGAAGGTCCTAAAGAGTATGAAAGGCAGTCTTTGAAACTGGGCCTATTTCGCATAAAAGAGATATCAAAGGAAAGGTGAGTGAGCCAGTCTTACTTAAACACTTCCTTTTAATATCCACTTGTACGCTGTGGCCTGATGAGTTCCCTGACTGATTGGAGACGTGGGGTATTCTGAAGAAATGGGGCCCTAGAAGTGATTGATTAGAGATAAAAGAGATAGAAGAACCAGTGGTTGTTGGCTAAAGCGAAGTGAGGAAACTAGTCTTTTGCAGCTCATTGGAGATGGCAAATTGGAACAAGGTCTGTGGTAGAGAGGGGATGGAAGGAGATTACTATTAGCTCATGTGCCTAGACAATATGGAGTTCTGAGTTGGCCTGGTTCAAGGCAGTACATTTTGGAGAGATCACTCATTAATTACTTAATTCTCAGTTATCTATTATTTGCTTTAGTTGTGCAAGGATTTCCAGATAGTACATATAAATAAATAGATTAGCCAGACTTTGGCCTGGTCCTCAAGGATTTTGGAATATGGCAAGAGAAGGAAATGTACACACATAACCCTAGTAATGCAGGATATAGAGTCACTCAGGCCTTTTGCAGATATTAACTGAACACCTCCCATGTTTGATGTGGGCGAGTGGGGAAATGTGAACAAGACAGATGTTCCTACTCTCATGGACTTTCTAGTGGGGGCAACAGGCACTTAAGTAAATAAGTAAAGGAAATGAACAAGATAATTTCATTTTTTTTTTTTTTTTGTAGAGACAGAGTCTCACTTTATCACCCTTAGTATAGTGCCATGGCGTCACACAGCTCACAGCAACCTCCAGCTCCTGGGCTTAGGCGATTCTCTTACCCCAGCCTCCCGAGTAGCTGGGACTACAGGCGTCTGCCACAACGCCTGGCTATTTTTTTGTTGCAGCTTGGCCGGGCTGGGTTTGAACCCGCCACCCTTGGTATATGGGGCTGGCGCCCTACTCACTGAGCAACAGGAACCACCCAAACAACATAATTTCAGATAATGCTAATCAAGAAAATAAAACATACTATAACCAGTGATGACTTTAGGGGAAATCTCTCGTTTGAAGTGACATTTGATCTGAGACCTGGATGAGGCACTGGAGAACCTGTGGGAATTAGGGATGGCGAAGTTTTGACTAGCTCAGGCAATGCAAGGAAGATTTTGAAGAGGAGGTAAGGTAACACTGGATTTGAGCATTTGAGGCTAAGTAGGATTTGGAAATGAGCTGGGAGAGAAATTCCAGATGCATGGAAGGATGCAAACAAAGTTCTGAGGACTAGAAAGTAAAGTTTTGCTGGTGCCTATGTAGGAAATAGTTATGAGAGAGAAGTTTAAATTGTATAATTGTAGGCTCAGGTAATGTCAGATCATCTAGTGATCTCTAAGAACATTGAGCAGTTGGGCTCTGTAGTTTCATGGATGGAAGAAAATGAGTGACTTTAGGACTGGAATGTAGTGGAGATGGTCTTGTAACTTAGGGTGTTTTGATTTATGAATTATGTTAACCTGTGCATATTTTTGAGGGCCTCTCTGTCTTAGGCTATTATTGAGCTTATGTTGTAGATTGGTAATAAAAAATCCAATAATCAGTTTATTATAATTTTGCTTAAAGCCATAGAGGTGAAGAGCAGGGAACAGAGGATTTAGTTTGAAATGAGGGTAAGATTGGTCACTAAGTGACTTTTGAGTTGAAATCTGAGGGTTGATATGGTCTAACCTATGAAAAGGATGGGTTGCTGGGGGGGGCAGCATGTACAGAAACTTGGGATGAGCATGATCTTGGTAATGTGGTTAGATGGCCAAGTGACAGAGCAGAGAGAGCAAAGAGGAGCTTTGTTCAGTGTTCTTCATATTTCATAGACTTTGAGAGGTAGGGGCCAGGCCAAGTGGAGACCTATGGGTTGGATTGAGAATTTTGACCTTTAGCTTAAGCAGTGGAATGTCATAGTTCACTTTTGTTTTCATGACATTATAGGCTTTTAGACTGGAGCCAGAGTACAGTGAAGCAAGAGAATTTTGAATTTGAAGAGTGTTCAAATCAGGTGAATGGATGTCTGGGTTAAAATAACGTCCTTCAAGTTCTGAAAATCTGGGATATTATGATAGGCACTGGGGCCCCACAGGGTGGGAAGGAACATTCTTAGAAGGATCAAACTCTCTGGAATGCATAGAGTAGGTAGATTCATTCGGGGGCATGAGAGATGGTGGGCAGCTTGGTGGGATCTATTGGCAGGATCCAGGGCAGTGGTAAAATGCTTGAGACAGGCAGTGGGAATGGAGGCAGGGATAGTCGCTGCATTGGGTTGTAGAAGCAAAATGGACAAGTCTTTCTTTGAAACTGGTTTGCTCTTGGGAAGAGAAAGCGGGATGTTGAAAGAAAGAAAACTAGATCCTATCTTGGGCAATTGAGAGGGTGGTGATAGCATTAATAGACACAGGGACACAGGAGGAGCAGGTCTGAGACAAGTTTAATTTTGCACATACTGAGTTTGGGGTGTTCTCAGGGTATGCACCTGGCAGATGTAAACATTGAAGTCATCTATGTGTGAGGGAGATTATCAGGAAGACAGGTCCTAGTGTCCATATGAACAGTCCAGAGGACTAGAGAGAAGAGCCACTGGTTATGGGGACACTGACACTATCTCAAATGGTGTCATGTGTGAGTGAAGGGACCCCCCTTGTTACTGTGGACACTCCCTTTGAACTGGTTGTAGGTGATGTCACTGCTTTTTCATAGGTAAACAGTTACGACTTTGGGCCTGATGATATCATTATATTTTTTGGATTTGGAATTTGCATTTTAGAAAGTAAAAGTAGGAGGAGCTTATATATCTGTGGGCTTTTAATGTTGGTTTTGATTGCAGTGTTATATATCTTTTTTTTTTTTAGACAGAGCCTGTGTGTGTTGCCTCAGGCTATAGAGTGTAGTAGCTTTATCCTAGTTTATAGCAACCTCAAACTCCTGGGTTTAAGCTGTCCTTCTACCTCAGCCTCCCAAGTAGCTGGGATTACAGGTGCCTGCCACACTGCCCCAGCTAATTTGTCTGTTCTTAGTAGAGATGGGGCCTTAGTCTTGCTCAGTCTGTTCCTAAGCTCCTAAGCTCCTGAGCTCAAGGGATCTTTTGACCTCAGCCTCCTAGAGTACTAGGATTAGAGCACAAGCCTCCTTGCTGGCCAGCATGTATCTTGATTTATAGCTTAGTATTACTAAAAGACATTTAATAAATACTTTTCTAGTTTAGAATGGCATTGAGTCAGAGTGTTTTTAAGAATTTTTAGTTCTGTAAATTCTGTGTTGCAGTCACTGTGATAGGTCTTTTTCATTGTTTCTTTTTTGTAATTTTTTTGGTTTTGTTTTGTTTGAGACAGAGTCTCACTTTGTTGCTCTTGGTAGAGTGCCTCGGTGTCACAGCTCACAGTAAGCTCAAACTCTTGGGCTTAAGTGATTCTCTTGCCTTAGTCTCCCTAGTAGCTGAGACTACAGGACCAGCCATAACACCCGGCTGTTGTTATTATTTTTTTTTTGGTTGCAGTTGTCATTGTTGTTTAGCAGGCCTGGGCTGGGATCAAACCTGCCAGCCTTGTGTATTTGACTTACGCCCTACTGACTGAGCTACGAGTGCCACCCAAGCAACCTCCAGCTCTTGGACTCAAGCAATCCTCTTGCCTGTTTTTCTATTTTTAGTAGAGATGGGATCTCACTTTTGCTCAGGCTGGTTTCGAACTCCTGAGCTCAAGCAATCCACCTGCCTTGGCCTCCCAGAGTACTAGGATTACAGGTGTGAGCCACCATGCCTGGCCTGAAGTTTGTTTTCTTTTTCTTTTTTTATTTATTTTGAGACAGAGCTTCAAGCTGTTACCCTGATTAGAGTGCTATGGCATCACAGCTCACAGCAACCTCTAACACCTGGGCTCAAGTGATTTTCCTGCCTCCGCTTCACAAGTAGCTGGGACTACAGCGCCTGCCACAACGCCCTGCTATATTTTGTTTGCAGCATCATTGTTTTTTGGCGGGCCCAGGCTGGATTCGAACCCACAAGCTCAGGTGCCTTAGCTGCTTGAGCCACAGGCGCCGAGCCAGTTTTTCTTTTTAGAGAAAGAGTCTCACTCTGTCCCCGAGGTTGAAGCGCTGTGGTGTGATCTTAGCTCACTGTAGCCTCAAACTCCTGGTTTCAAGCCCTCCTCTCTCTTCAGCATCCCAAGTAGCTGGGACTAGAGGCAAGAGCCAACTCACCCAGCTAATTTTTCTTTTTTATGGAGATAGGGCCTGGCTATGTTGTCAAGCCTGGGCTTGAACTTTTGGCCTCAGGTGATCACCTGCCTTGGCCTGCTGGAGTGCTGGAATTACAGGCTTGAGCCACTGTACCTGACCTAATTGAAAGAAACATAAGATAATAGGAGGATTAGATTTTAGTAAAGTTATTACTGGGTGCATACTGTATGCCAGGAACTCAGTCAAGTATTGTCATGTACATTATACTATTTAATCCTCAGGACAACTGTGAAGTTGTTTTACACATAAAATTTGGATTATTGTATGGTGGTAGTTAGTAAAATATTTTTTCCCAAATGAAAGATGCTATGGAAATGATTAATTACAGAGAATACGGTTAATGATATCAGTTTAATGAAAATAATAATTACAGAATCTTTGGTGGAGATTTCTAAGGTAGTAATTTTTATGTGAATTTTCACAATTCAATGACTCTTTTTCTCCTTCTGACTTCACCATCAATTTTTTTTTTTTTTTTGGATAATAAATAGGCTCCATCAAATTAGGTATTAAAAATATTAAGCCCAATTGTGAAATTAATATGCATTCAGTTTTCTTAAGTTCCTGCTATATAAAACTTTTAAGAGATTGAATAGAATAATCTAGTGAATTGGAGCCTTATAGCTGCACACTGTCAAGATGTACTGAGCATCTATTTTCTGCCCAGAACATTTAGTAATAGTTCTAGTAGTGGTTACAGCAGCATTTGCCACCATTTTTCTAGCATTTCTCCCTTTTTTCCACAGGCATTGTGCCAAATGCCTTTTAGAAATATTCTCTTTTGGGACGGCACCTGTGGCTCAAAGGAGTAGGGCACTGGAGGTGGTGGGTTCAAACCTGGCCCTGGCCAAAAATCTGCAAAAAAAAAAAAAGAAAAGAAAAGAAATATTCTCTTTTAATTTTTATTTTATTTATTTATTTTTTTTGAGACAGAGTCTCTTTATGTCACCCTTGGTAGAGTGCTATGGCGTCACAGCTCAAAGCAACCTCAAACTCTTGGGCTTTAAGTGATTGTTTTGCCTCAACCTCCTGAGTAGCTGGGACTACAGGTGCCTGCCACAATGCCTGGCTATTTTGTTGTTGTTGTTGTTATTGTTGTAGTAGTTGTCATTGTTGTTTAGCATGCCTGGGCTGGGTTCAAACCTGCCAGCTCTGGTGTATGTGGCTGGTGCCTTAACCACTGAGCCTTGGGTGCCGAGCCATATTCTCCTTTTATTCTTAGAGTCATTCCCATATTATAGATAGGTAAACGGAAGCCTGGAGATACTGAATAATTTGCCCAGGATCACAGAAATTACGCAAATTTGGGGTTTTAACTCAGGCCTTGTCTTATTCGCACACCTGTATTTTCTTTGTTGTGCCATTTGGGCTCTCATTTTTTCTGAGTCCAGTGACCCTTTGTGAACATTCTTTGGAAGGGATGAGTTAAGTCTAACAAAGACTTTGAGAAAAAAAAGGAGGGGAAAAAGATTTTTATAATAGGAAAACTAGCATAAAAAAATGATAAATTTGCTTGAATCTGTCTGCTGGTCATTTAATACCTTTGTTGGTTTTTTTTTTTTTTTTTAAATGTTTTTTTGTTTTTTGAGGCAGGCTTACTTTGTTGCCCAGGCTAGAGTGCTGTGACATCAGCCTAGGTCACAGGAACCTCAAACTTCTGGGTTCAAGCAATCTTCTTGCCTCAGCTTTCCCAGTGGCTGGGACTATAGGCGCCCACCACAACACCCAGTGAATTTTTCTATTTTTAGTGGAAGTGGGGTCTTGCTATTGCTCAGGCTGGTCTCACACTCCTGAGTTCAAATCATCCTCTCCTACCGCTTGGCCTCCCAGAGTGCTAGGATTACAGGTGCAAGCTACTATGCCTGGCCAATACCTTTGTAATTACTGAAATGAAATTTCTGGAAAATAAAATTTGAAGAAAGAAGAGGTAAAAATATCTTTTTCTTATAGAAATTACTAAATGGTGTTAACCTTCAGCCCCTTCTTGAATCTAGTCTGTTTTCTTAGTAGAATGTAAGTTCATGAAGGCAGGAGTTTTTATCCGTTTTGTTCACTGTTACATTCCTAGAGCCCAGAATAGTGCCTATGACATAGGGCTTGGTAAATATTTGTGGAATGAAGGAATGACATTCTACAGTATACTTTTTATGACTTTTAAAAAAGTCAGTCATCTTTACATATACAATTGCTATATATGTCTTTTGTCCTCCTCGTGCTCCTGAACTTTCTCTGTCTTCTGTTGGGTAGGCATCTTAGCTAGAATGTTTTATTGTCACCTCATATTGAGCCAGATCTAACACCAAACTTCTGCTTTTTTTTTTTTTTTTTTTTGAGATAGGGTCTCTGTGGAGTGCAGTGGCATCATAATAGCTCACTGTACCCTCAACTCCAGGACTCAGGTGATTCTTCTGCTTTAGCCTCTTGAGTAGCTGGGAGTATAGACACCTGACTCCATCCCGGCTAATTTTTTTCTATTTTCGGTAGAGACAGGGTCTTGCTCTTGCTAGGGTTGGTCTGGAACTCCTGAGCTCGGAGCGAATCCTCCCATCTCAGCCTTCCAGAGTGGTCGGGTTATAGATATGAGTCACCATGCCCTGTATAACACCAAATTCTTTGCTGGTTGAAAACAATAGTCTTTTCCTTCCTAATTTCAGTTAGGAAGCTAAATCCAACTTTAGCTAACCAAATCCCAAAATTTAGAGGTAATCCCTGCCTCTTTCTACCTATTTATTCTCTCTTCTCTAAAGTGTTTATAAATTTGTTTCTTTCCATTCCTCTGCTGTCTTTCCTAGTGTACTTGGCCCTTCACTTCATTGCTGATCTTTTGTTGGAGTTTAGTTGGTCTGTGGCATCTGCAGAGTCCATTGCAAACTTTGTAGTATCAGTTTTCTAAAAACATATATGACTGACTGTTTTGCTCAGAAATCTTTTTTCTTGTTTTTACTAATTACCCTTAGCAGAAGGCTCCTACTTTCTTCCACACATCCCTTCTTTCCTAACCAAAGTCTTTCTACTTTGTACTTTATCTTTGCTAAATTTAGTACCCTTAATTTCCTTACCACTCTCACATTCTTTCTTTTCTTCTCCATTATTCTAGGTTCTACCTTCTAAGGCTCATTTTCAGTTCTATATGATCTATAATTGCCGATTCTTCCAAATCATACCCATTATCATCTTTTTTTTTTTTAGACAGCCTCAAGCTGTCACCCTGGATAGAGTGCTGTGGCATCACAGCTCACAGCAAACTCCAATTCCTGGGCTCAAGCGAGTCTCCTGCCTCCACCTCCCAAGTAGCTGGGACTACAGGCGCCCGCCACAATGCCCGGCCATTTTTTGGTTGCAGCCATCATGGTTGTTTGGCAGGCCTGGGCTGGATTCAAACCCTCCAACTCAGGTGCACATGGCTGGTGCCTTAGCCCATTAAGCCACAGGCACCAAGCCAGAATTTTTTTTTTTTTTGAGACAGAGTCTCACTTTGTCACCTTCAGTACAGTGCTGTGGCGTCATAGCTCACAGCAACCTCAGACTCTTGGGCTCAAGCAATTCTCTTGCCTCAACTTCCCAAGTAGTTGGGACTACGGGCACCCACCACAAAGCCCGGCTATTTTTAGAGACAAGGTCTCTCTGGCTCAGGCTGGTTTCAAATCTGTGATCTCAAGCAGTCCACCTGCTTCTGTCTCCCAGAGTGCTAGGAGTGTAGGTGTGAGCCACCGCACCGGCCCCAGAATTTTTTTCAATTTTGTTTTTTGAGACAGTCTCGCTCTGTTGCTCTCAGTAGAGTGCTATGTCATCATAGCTCACAGCCACCTCAACCCCCTTACATGCCCTCACCTAGTGCAAGACCTTGCACATCATGGGGCTCATGGCCTGGGTCTGACACAATGAGAGCTCTCAGCATTGGACTTGCATTGCACACAGTGTGTATTCTTACACCATTAGACTTGGCACACAGTGGGCATTCTGCTGATTCAGGTCCTGGTACACAGTAGGTACTGTCCTTGCCATAATGTTCAACACACAGTAGGTGCTCTCCTAGCTTGGGGACTGGCACACAGTGGGCACCTCCTTATATAAGGCCCAGCACTCCAGAGGTGCTCTCCTAGCCAGCACATTCTGAGTAATGACCTTGCACTAATTCTAGATGTGTAGCTACCCCCTCCCCAGTGAAATGGATAGTATCTAGATCGAGAAGAGAATGCCCAGCCTTCCTGAGGCTTCCTCTCTGATCATAGGACCCTGTCTGCCTTCCTCCTCCCCCCTTGACCTCTAGCCTACTCTCCAAGCTGTGGTCTGGCCTCCCCAATTCATCTTCCCCACAGCCCTCCCCTATCCCCTACTTCTTAGTCCTAGCTCAGAAAGACCTTCCCTACAGAGTCACAGAGGACAGCAAAGCCCCTAGACTCCTTGGCCCTCTGGAAGCGTGCCCACTCTTATTAAGAAAAGTCAGAGGCTGGAGCTGGAGAGTCGGCCTCCCTAAGTGGGGCTAGAGCAGCTGGATCCCGCTAATGAGGCCTCATTACGTCCAGGGCCCAGCTGGGCTGCTGCCGCCTCCTGTCCCCATGGCCAGAGCCAGGGAAAGCCATCCAGCCAGGGCTGCCTGTTCTGGGCACCCAGCCCAGGCCAGGGCAGCCAGAGCCCAGAGCCCACCCTGGGTGGAAGTGAGCATTTGGGCATCATGGGTGACTGAGCCTTCCTGGAGCCAGTGGCCCCACCAGTGCCTTGGCCCTCAGTCTGTGCCTGCAGGAAGTCAGGGGAGTGTGTCTGGGGACCAGGCTGCATGAGGCTGGCTCAGTGAGCAGCTGAGTCAGCGAGATCTGAGGCCATCCATAGGAGACCTGCTTGAGCTACTTCCCCCAAATATGGAGATAATAATATAGCTATGTCATGATAGCAAGCAGTTAATATGTCTTATCTATTACTACTATTACTAATGCTCACTAGATTCAATGATTGGCAGCTGTTATCCCTATTTTAGAGATGAAGAAACTTGAGACCAGGCATGCTAAGTTACTTGCCTAAACTTATATGTGGTGAGAAACTGACTGAGCTGGGGCTCAAACCCAGACCTGGGTGACTCTAAAGCCTGTGTCTTTTTTGTTTGTTTGTTTGTTCTTTTGAGATAGAGTCTTACTTTGTCACCCTTGGTAGAGTGCCGTGGCATCACAGCTCACAGCAACCTCAAACTCTTGGGCTTAAGAGATTCTCTTGCCTCAACCTCCCAAGTAGCTGCCATTCTTCCCTTCCCTTCCCTTCCCTTCCCTTCCCTTCCCTTCCCTTCCCTTCCCTTTCCTTTCCTTTCCTTTCCTTTTTTTGCAGTTGCCTTTGTTGTTTTAGCTGGCCTGGACAGGATTCGAACCCACTAGCCTTGGCCGGGGCCCTACCCACTGAGCTACGGCCACTGCTGCCAGCCTGTGCCTTTTTAAACAAATGTCATCCTGAGACCTGGCATGGTAGCTCATACCTGTAATCCTAGCACCCTGGGAAGCCAAGGTGGATGGATTGCCTGAGCTCCCAGGTTCTCGACCAGCCTGAGCCAGAGCAAGATCCCTTCCTCAGGCTTCCTCTCTGATCATAGGACCCTGTCCTCTTTCCTCCTCCCCACCTGCCCTCTAGCCCACTGACTCAGCTGCAGTCTCTAAAAATAGCCAAGCATTGTGGTCAGCACCTGTAGTCCCAGCTACTCAGGAGGCTAAGGCAAGTGAATCACTTGAACCTAGGAGTTTGAGGTTGCTGTAAGCTGTGACCCCACAGCACTCTACCAACAGAGACAAAGTGAGACTCTGTCTCAAAAAAAAGAAAAAAAGAAAAAAAAAATCTACCTGTGTCAGGCCTTTTGCCGACATCAATTCCCAGCCCAGAAACACTTGTTGCCACTGGTTTGTGTTATCTTTTTTTTTTCTTTGAGAGAGAATCTCACTCTGTCACCCTGGGTAGAGTGCCATAGTATAATAGCTCACAACAACCTCAAACTCTTGGGCTTAAGTGATCCTCTTGCCTCCTCAACCTCCCAAGTAGCTGGGACTACAGGACTCTGTGGTGACCACCTTCTTGGCTAACGATGTTTTTCTTTGGGCAGGAAATGCTGCAGTTCACTAGGCCAAAGCCTTCTTGCATGGTTAGTCACCTTCTTCTATGAGGACTCCCCATCATCTTGACTGGTTGGGGGTCCCCAGTTCTATAGGGTAGGTACTCCTAGCCCATGCCCCTCTAAGAAGTCTGAGGTGCTCAGGTTGTGGTCTGTGGATATGCCTTTCCTCTTCCTTCCCGTTCCTATCTAGTACCAAATGGGTCCAAGCTCATTACTCACCTGGCACCCAACTGGCCCACCAGGAGCCCACCCAGAGCCAGGCCGATAGGCTCAGGCAATATTTGGGCTCTGAGGCCAGCTCTGGGAATAGAGTAAGCTATCCTCTCACTCTCTCCCTCACTCACTCTGCCCTACTCTGTGGTTGTGAGTGTGTGTGTGTGTGTGTGTGTTTTGTTCCAGTAACTTGCTGGGAACAAGGGAAAAACACAGCAAACCCCATGCCTCACTCTGCAGCTCTGGAGCACCCGGCTGCATAGGGACTAGTTAGAGGGGGAGGGCGGAGGAGGGGGAGGCAGAGCTTCGGGAGGAGATGAGGTGAAAGTAATTGATGCTGCCCAGCCGGGCAGTGGGAGAGGCAGGGGATGCGTCAGTGTTGCTGGAGCTGGCAGAGGTGTGAATGAGCAACCCATGTGGGCTCTGAGTGCTTGGCCCAGGATGGCTGCAGCTCATGGACCTGTGGCCCCCTCTTCCCCAGAACAGGTCAGTCACCTTCCAGAAGGTCGAGCCTCCTCTCTTGTGCCAGGCAGGCATGGAGGCTGGGCTCAGGGTGGGGAGAGGGACTAAGTGGTCTGTGCCAGGGAGGGGCAGGCACAGTCAGTTAGCGAGACAGACACCAGCAAAAGTGACCCAGAAAGTTGCAACTGTGCAAAAGAGTGCAGGAAGAGCTGGCTGTACAGTGGGGGTGAGGGGGAGGAGAGTGGGGGGTGTGAGGGCTCCCCCAGCCCAAGGACCTGCTGAGAATCTGCTCTCTGTATCAAAGCTGCATTGTCCCAGCTCCCGGGGAGACGGGCCGGAGGTGCCCAGGAATTGTACTAATCAATACAGCCTCATTGTCTGTGCCACGGCAGTCACTCCTATGGGGAGAGTGGGTGAGGGGGGTAGGAGAACATGGTACTTGGGCTCAGTAGTGGAGGATGGAGGAAGGGGATGGAGCAGGAATCTTAGCTGGGAGGAGAGAGACCCCATGGAACATTTGCCAGTGTCTGGGGCAAGTGCCTGCGTTGGGTGGGAGCCAATGTGTCCTCATCCCTGGAAGCTGGGGATGGGTAGGAGTGTCAGGCACAGTGTGGCTGATGAGAGCAAGGGCGAGGAGACCGGGAAAGCCACCTTCTCCCCTGTAGGACATCCTGACTTGGCCTTCAGAAGGCAAGAGAGAGAGAGTGTGTGTGCTGTAAGGCCATGAGAGTGGGTTTAGGGCTACACTCAAACCTCAGGACTGCTGGGGTCAAGCGCCAAAGTCACTTCCTAGAATGCTGACCTGCTGCTGACCTTGAAGGTAGAGGCTGCCCACATTTGCTGCAGCGCAGGCAGGACTATTGCCTCTGGTGTCCTGGACTGCTGGGCTTCTCTGTGGTGGGAGGTGAGGGAATAGGCAAGACCCACCCAGTGTCCTCCATCACTCTCCCCAGAGCCTGGAGTGGAGCCTGGCAGGCCTGGGGGTGCCAGTCTCGTGTTTGCTGTCTGCAACATTGGCAGGTCTCTCTCTGCCAATCAGGGCTCCGTGATGAAAAAACACAAGGCACAACCTTGCCTCTTTTACCTGCTCTATGAAGGCAGGCACCTGGAGTCCTGAGACATGCCCAGAGGTTGCTCTGAGGTTTTCCTTGAGACAGGAGACACTCGTAGCCCCTGGGAACTGCTCAGGCTTGGGGCAGATTTTCCATGGTTCTGTTCCTCCAATCCCAGCCTCTGCGTCTTTCCCATATCCAGGTAACTGAGGAGAGAGATCAGAGCCATGGCTGGGTATCTCTGGCCCCACTCAATGCCAGGGAGGTGAAGGACAGAAGATTCTGTCATTGCAAGACACGTGTTGGCTGAGGGGAGAAAACTCGGGGAACAAGAATAGGGGAGTCCAGTAGAAAGTCATGGGCTCTTCTGAGGCAGCCACGATTTACTGTAATAGCTCTTCCTCCCGAATTCCCCACGGGGGCTCTGAGAAAGTTGCCAGTGATCTGATTTGGCTCAAAGTCAGTCTGGGATGTGAGGTCTTGCCTGTTCTCCTGTATAAAGTTTGTCTTGGATGAGAGTTCATGCCATGAGCAAACATCTGGGGCTGAAGAGCCCTAAAAAAGAAGCCAGTGGGGCAAGTCCAGCCAGGGTAGCTCCAGGGTTCCTCAACGTCCATCAAGAGCAGGACGTGGGAGCTGCAACTCACAAAAACATCCACCAGGAACTGATCTAGGAAGGCAGGGGCAGAGTCGCAGTCCAGGGCAGAAACCAGGGCTCTCTGAGTCTGTGCATGAGGTGAGAAGGGAGCGAATCTTGGCATGGGTTGTGATCACCTCTGGGCTGGACTTTACTGCTTTATTCCTCTTTGTGCTTTTCTGTGCTTTTCAATTTCTTTCTTTCTTTTTTTTTTTTTTTTTGAGACAGAGCCTCAAGCTGTCACCCTGGATAGAGTGCTGTGGCATCACAGCACACAGCAACAACCAACTCCTGGGCTCAAGTGAGTCTCCTGCCTCCAACTCCCAAGTAGCTAGGACTACAGATGCCCGTCACAACACCCGGCCATTTTTTGGTTGCAGCTATCATTGTTGTTTGGTGGGCCCAGGCTGGATTTGAACCCGCCA
>CAUYON010095241.1:0-17500 GCA_963573935.1 Arctocebus calabarensis
GCCCAAGAGCTGGAGGTTGCTGTGAGCAGTGTGACGCCACGGCACTCTACCCAGGGTGATAAAGTGAGACTCTGTCTCTACAAAAAAAAAAAAAAAACAAAAACAAAGAAATTATTTTTGAGATACCCTTGAAATTTTAATTAAGAAAAAAATAAAATAAAACATTGATACAGAAATATCAGCTATTCACGTATCTAAGATCATGGTCTTAGCAGATAAGGATCTGAGCAGAGGAAATTTGCTACAAGGCCTGACAGCAGTACAGGCCCTCCCCACAGCCCTGGGAACCCCTGTGTCTGCCCTAAATCCACAGGAGAATGATGTTCCCCTCCCCCGCCCCCTGCCTTCATCCTGAGCCCTGAACTCAGGTTGAGCCTGAAGCCATCAGCCTATGGGCCAAAGCCATGGGGAATACAAGACATTCTCCACCACCTGTCTGAGAGCAGTGACTGAATCATCTCCCGGGCAGCCACAACATGGAGAAAAACACATGCCAGGCCACAAATTAATGATCATGTACCACTTTCCTGGATTTTACCGTATCTTTCAGTTTTTTAAGAGTTGTTCTTTGTTGTGACTTCCTTTTTCATAGTAAATGAATAGTCACCCTCAAACCTAATTTTGTATTCATAATTTTGTTCTATTTTTCTTAAACAGATCCCACCAAAAATCCCAGCTCTTCCCCCAGCATACGACAGTCTGGGGGATTACACAGTTTCTCTCTCTCTCCACCCTCACTGAGATAAGCACTTTTCAGTTAGCCTCACTCTAAGAACAAGCTACCCCCGTACAAAAAACAAACCAAATGTCCTCCATGTAAACTTTGTTCCCAGAACACCGATTTGATGTCCCCGTGTGCCAATTCTCAGTAATTTCGGAGCTTCCAAGGTGTCCGCACGCCGTGGCAGCCGCAGCGACTCTGCTCCGCGTCCGCACACCTTGAGGGCGGGAGTCCATCACAGGCACCAGTTTGGGGCGACAGCTGGATGGTATCCCTGGAAACCCCGTCTACCGTCTGCGACCTCTGCTCCCGGCTGGCCCTGAAGCCCACACGGAAGCATCTGTGTCCGTCCCCTCCCACGGCGCTGCTAAGGGCAGCCCCGCCCAGTGGGCCCTGGAAGAAAGAAACAGTGAGTACTGGCGTGTCCAAAAAGGCTTCAGATTCATTCGTGGGTGAGGCCTGTGCTGCGGCCCTCCACACTGAGGCATGTTTCTAAACACATCCTTAACCTGTGGGGCTTGATGCGGCTGAGGACATCCAGCCTCCCCTTCAAAATAACTCTCAGAGTCACGGGAGAGATAGAAGCAGGAGCAAAAGACTCACGCACCTGCCTGTGTGTAGACACACACATACATGCGTGTGTGTGCATGTGAGGGGTGTAATGTTCATATGCCCTACATGCAGCATGGGAGCCACAGAAAGATTCACAGCCACGGGGCAGAACCACCCTGCTGTGCAACTTTCCAACAGGAACACAACTTAGGGCTCCTTGGCTGCAGTCCCTGTTTGCACATTGGTACGGCTGCCCTGTGGCCAGTTAGCAAAAGGGCGGGGTTAATGCAGGTGTCCCAACTCCCGCTGCACTTGTGTTCCCGACACCACAAGCTCAGAAGATTCTAGGCAGACACATGATAACTATTACAGCATGAACAACCTAGGGATGGTTTCACAGGTCCAAGAATCAGACCTTCCTGGGCTTAGTGTACATGACCACATCTCTCTCTGAATAATTTTCATGACCTACCTATAGGACCTTAAATCCTGTAAGCTTCACCTATAAATAGAGCTAGGAATAGAGTCACTATGAAAATTAAATCGCATGAAACTAGTGAAGTGTGCCAGGAACAGTGTCAGTTCAGCCACTCTGCAAACACTGCCTGGTCTTCCGGCCGCGCTACACGGAGCAATGGGTCAGCCACTCTGCAAACACTGCCTGGTCTTCCGGCCGCGCTACACGGAGCAATGGACAAAGCACACATTTCAGTTCCTGAAGAGCTTAAATTCTAGAGTAAATTTTCACTGCTATTAGTGTTATTACCTTTACTATTACTGTTATTATTATTAGATGCTAGCACTTTCCAGAAGTACCTTGGAAACGGCGTAACAGAAGAATGCCACATTTGATACTTTATAAATGAATAATTAAATTCAGCCCTTAAACATGCTCTCTGATAATGTGACAACGTCAAGGTGCAAATGCAACTTTGGGGATATCACTAAAGGAGATGCACCTTGACAACTGCTTTCTGTCTTTCTGCCTGACCATCATCCTTTCCCAGAGGAGAGGCAGGAGGGAGGCACAGCTATGAAGCTGCATGCTTTAAAGGAAGGGGGACCTGTTGGCAGGGGTCCATCCGAAGAACCCTGAGCACCTACCACAGCGACTCCCGGGAGGTGACAGGGAAGGACGACCAAGGCCTGCATACCTGCTCAAATGGAAGGCCTGGATGCGGTGGAACCCTGGACACCAGCAGTAGTAGAGGTGTGAGCACCAGCACCCTGCGGTCCCCAGTACAGGGGTGGCCGGTGCTCTCGGCCTGACACCTGCACAGTTAATATCACATGGAGCTTCTCTGTGCTACACAGACCTAGATGCCAGGGCCGAACTGCAGAATCTGAAGAAAGTACAGACAGAGTCAAAAGTGCAGGCGGGGAGGGCTTCCCCTCTGAAGCAGCAAGAGCTGGCATGACGAGAAGGAGGCAATCCGAGACTGCGGAGGGCAGGGAACAGTCCCTCCCGCCACGGCAAACGCAAGAGGCCGGCCACTGGCAAGTCACGTTGACGCAAAGACAGGAGACGGGCGGGATAAACTGGAAAATGGATTTTTTTGTTTCCTGTGTTCAATCCTGATAACACTTATTTCATTACTCAATAAAACTTTTACATCCACCAGATGCATAATAAAATATCTTATGTAGAGTTGATATTGATAAGCACTTTAGTCTTCAAAATACTGTACACTAAGAGATCCATTACATCAAGGACCTTCTTAGTTATTTTTCCTTTTTCTAGAACTGTCTAGAAACTGCAGGTACTCTAAATAAGTATTTATTGGATGGATAAAGCAATGAATGAACCAAGAATTGGAGAAATGAGCAAATAAACTCCATGAGGTTGGAATCAGAGCCGGTTAGTTCAGTCCCAATTTACGGTTGAGAAATCTAGCACGAAAAGAAGAGACACAACTTCTCTGAAGGTGCAGGGCTAAAACATTCTGGTGTTGAGAAGAAAGCCTCTCTTATGTTCTCCTTTGAACATCAACCACATACAACCTGCCCCCACCCAGCTGGAAGGTTCCAGAAAGGTAATAATGAGAATCAGGACCCAATACCTCACGTCAACAGCCCAGGGGATCGATCACATGTTCAACGTCAATATTTATTTCTTGCTCACACCCCCACCTTGTTCTGAGGAGGATTTAAGGCAGCTGGATTTATGGTCAGGAAGGCCATGATGATGGAAGCCGCGCTTTCATGCACAGGAGACTTTGCGTGGGAAACACTGTAACACGCTGACTGCTCCAAGCACTGGGGACCCGGGGTGCTGGCACCCCACACCTTCACTACTGCAAAGTAAAGAAACTAATAATTATCACTCATCAAAAGCAGTTTTTCAGTAGACAAAAATCTTTCAATGTGCTGTATCTATAGAGAAAATGAAATAAAAGGCATTGCAGTGCACCACAATATCTAAAATTTATTGTAAAACCCATCAAAAATATCACAGAAACAACTTCTCCCTCGAGTGTTTTATGAACAGCAAATGGGAAGAGGAAAAATATTTTTACTGATATCCTTGAACTAAGTTTATAGAAATACGTGTGTGTGTGGATACATCATATTTAGCGGAAAAGTTCATGGAAATACTCAGAACCACATGCATTTTCTTAATTTGAGTTGGTAAACAACCAGCTATCATAAAAGCACAATAACGAAGGCCATCTCATATAAAGAAAATGTGAAATTTAATGGGGGAAAGAAAAAAACCTTTCTAAATAACCGCCCAGAAGCCCCGGCAAGGCAGTTATTATTCCCAGCACATCCATGCTACCCCATTCTCCGGAACTACATTTATTATGACTTATTAGATTTTGGAGCAATTGTCCTCTGAAGAGCACAGAATACTGCAAAAATAACTTTTAAAACCGTGCAAAAACTTTATGAGCCACACTTCCAAAGCTAAAGTGTCACTGGAAATTGCTAGAGCCAGTGGTAGGAAGAGACAGGAAGTGGACCGGGAGCCAGCAAGGAAGAGAAAGGACGGTGTGGACGAAGGGGCCAGGCGGCCCGCAAGGGAGGCGTGCGAGGAACCGGCCACTGTCATCGTGAATGAAGGCCGGGTCACTGCTGCCCTCTGGCCACACGCCCCGCCGCCTGGGACCAGCCATCACACCTTCCCTCGCCACGTACTTTGGCACAAATGCGCAGAACATACTTCAGCGTCCCTCCGTCTGTGTGCAGACGGGCCCGTCTAAAATTAGCATCTGCTAAATGATCTTAACCTGAATACGGAAGAAAACAGCGCCCCCAGCCTGGCCTTCCCTTTCGAAGAGCTCTGAGGACAGCAAAAAGGGACCTAGAGGTGGGTACCAATAACTGGACACATGTACATGCCACCAAAAAAGAGTTTTTTTAAGTATTTTTTAAATCGATCATTTAATCCTCCCAACCAAGTGCATAAAGACAGTCTTCCCACCCCATGACCTGCACCCGCGCGGTGCACAGCAGTTGGAAAACCTCTGTGCAGGAGCATTGCAATTCCAAGTTTGAAGCAGCCTTTCCAAGGGAACAGTGTTACAGGCAGCACAACAGAACCCCTAGAAAGGGAAGATCACTAGTGAAGAGATTATCAGACCGGTGAATAGGCATTCTCTTTACAGGGTTCTCAGAACTCTCAGAGGCAATGAAGTAGTGCGGATTTCAGATATTAATCCCAAAGGCTGATTTAGCCCATGCCCCCAGCCCCAGGAGAAATAAGACGCAGTCCCAACATGTCCACGGCTCTCAGATGTTGACTACTGGTCTTCCAGAACCAACAAACACAGACTGCAGCAAATTTCAGGGTACTTCTTACAGCATTGAAACCACTGGCCAGGTACCCTTTTCAGTTCTGTTTATACACCCACCATGACAATCGGCAGAAGCATCCTGGAATGTTGTTAGGGTAGGTTTTCAGTTTTTTCTTTCCTAAGTGTGCTATAATACTATCTCCAGATTCCCCCCAAAGTGAGAAAACATAGTACTTTACAAGACACATGAGAATATATTAGAAGTAAAATATATTTCAACAGCTCAGTGTTTTAGAGAGATAACCAAATAGGCTTTGGGAGGCTACAAATACAAGTAACATCACTTTTATACATGAGCGTAGGAGGAAACACCAAAAAGAACTCCTAGAACAGAGTGAAATAGGAGACCAGCCTGGAATTCCAGAACAGCTGATGCTGTGACCAAGGTCATTAACTGTTCCCAAGCACTAGTAGAGGGCGGACAGCAGGCCTGTGGAATGGGTCTGTACAGACCCACAAGCCCATCCCTTCCCCACCACCAGCCTTGAGAACTAAAAGAATTCTCTTAACTTTTTATGGCAAATGAACACACTGGCAATGGATCATGATCAGAACAGACATGAGGTTACTTTTGGTCTTTCTTTATTACCCTAAGAAGTATGAATATTCATCTATTTCTGTATAGAAAAAAATGAAGTTTCATTAAGCTAAGGATGTTGTAAAATATACAATATATACCCTGAATTTCTTCTCAAAAATACGAAAACTCTGAATTCCAAAACACTTATCTGGCTCCACAGATTTCAGGCAAGGGATCATGGGGCCTTTCTTAAAGTGTGAATGAACTGGGACAAACTCCACGTCCGTTACAGCCACCTGGAGTCCCAGACAGACCTGGCATCTAAGAAGCCTTGATCAAAATAAATCTCTTTTCCAATGTGCAAGACTATTAAAAAAAAATGTTTCAGACACTCAGAAATACCCATCAAATGATTAAATGGAAAAAAGTTTCAATTAAAACTTGAGCAGGCAAATCTAATTCCCCAATTAAACTTCTTTTAGAAATATCCAAACACATGTCAAGCATCTTCCAGCTACACGGTCTCCATGCCTATCAGCAAACTCAAGCAAATCAAATCACCCAGGTCATCTGCATCACCTCGTATACCTAAAATCTGACCTGCAGGTATAAAGGGTACTGGCAGGAAACACTGTTTCCACAGAAGCTGCCATGGGACGGGTATCTAGAAATGTCCTATCAATAACAACAGTGCCAAAAAGCCCTGAAACGTTCTGGGATAGTAGACAGAATCGTGCAGTCTGGGAGCAGTCCCATGTTGCAGAAGGACCCACACCCAGAGTGTGGATGGCCATCTTTGCAGATAGCCTCTGGAAAGAACTGTGGTGACAAGCAAAGGCAGCCTTGCTCCAAGGCCATGCCAGCCAAACTCCCCACTTACAAGCAGAGTGGCCTAAGATCCCAGCAGAGGGAGCCAGTGGACTCCCGCTAAGCCCCCATTCTGTGCCAAGCTCAGGGCTGGGCACCCACTGGCACCTCCTCCACCCAGAGCTGTCAGGACCCAAAGGCAGTTTCCACCTCCACCCCTGCACAGAAACCCCGTCTCATGCCTCCCACTGCCACCTCCAAAATGCCATCAGGCTGGCCCCAGGGCCACACTTTCAGAAATGCTGAGGTTTGGTTTTTTTCCCATGAGGAAACTGATGATTTTTTTTAAAACTAGCTTATTTAAATACTATAAATTGTATGGTTCACCTCCCATCACCTGATGGCAGCTACTTGAGTAATCCATCCCATGCAACCTAAACATGGAACAGGGACAAAGACAGTGTTAGAAGGATATTTTTGAGTTTCCTGACCAGAAATTTTCCATACACTCCTTTGTTCTTATTTTCCTTGTAAAAGCCGGGAAAGGCCACCACCACTCCACGAAGTACGGAAGTGGGGGAGTCGGGGAGAGAGACAACGTGCACGCATGATGTTCACAACCACTAAGGTCATACCTGCGTGTGGTGACTGACAACTTTTCAGCTTGATTCAAAGCAAACAGCTGCTGGTTTGATTGCCTAGCAACTAAAAATTGATGGATGACCCTTAAGATGAATAACTACCATAAATCACCTCATTCAAACTCTCCCAGAAAAAAATTAAAAAACAATGGTTTTCGTGACATTTGCTGCACTCCGTAATGTGCCGTGATAAATTTGGCCCCCTTCGAGATGCACAGTTGTGGCTGCTGAAGTTGTGAGTCCCATTTTCTGCATTTCCTGGCACTCAGGCCGCTTGTCAGGTGGGTCCATGCGCGGGTCCTATAGGCTGCCAGGGTCAGCGGTTCTGGGGTGCCTGTCCGTCACTGCAACCAGAGGAGCTCCTGGACCCCTCGCCCCCAAAAGCTTTTCATCAGGAAACCGCGGTCTCATGTTCCGAAGGCAGCAGGGGACCGGGTGCGTTAATAGCAGTTACAATATATTTAGTGTAATGATTTGACCTCGGCCAACGTTACAGGCACCATGATTCATACGAATGTGATAAACTACTTCCTGGTGGTAGGCATTTCATATGTTCCTAAAAGCCAAGAATGTGCTTTTGACTCGCAAGTAAACACAGACCTATAAACCAAGATAAGATGAGAGGAGAAATTGGTATCTGTCCTTCAAAACTCCCAGTGTCACCACCATTATGAGCACTGCTACAGGTTATTTTTCCAGATTTTTTTTGTAATGTTTTTATCTAACATTCAAAAGGAGACACCAGCCATTTTTTTCACCATCTTCCTTTGTCCCTCTCTTTCTGTTATACTGGGCTGTTTGCTTATTTTAAGGTTAGATTAATATTACCAGAAAGGCAGCTCCCCCCCAAAATAAGCCAGTCCAACACCCAACTAGGGCTACCACTTTGAAATAGAAACAAAGTTCCCATTTTTCTTTTGCACCTACTATTCCCAGCACCCAGGGTCTGCTCAATGCAAACAGTCGCTCTTCCCTGAGGGCACCAGGGCTTGCTGACGGAGGGTATCCAGTCACTAACTCGTGAGCCAGGCACTGTGCTAGGCTCTGATGGAGAGACAAGAATAAGACAGCCCTGCTCTCAGGCGTGCAAGCATCTACTGGGGACACACACGTCAGGGGGCTTGTTCATAAACACAAGCAAGTGTTCTGAAACATACACTGTGTGCTTTTATTCTAGAAACAGGTCCATGCCAGCAGACCGTGAGCTCTAAAAGCTGAGAAGCATCCAAGGCTGGAAAGAAAGAGGTACTTTTTATTCAGCAGACTGTACAGTGCCAAGGAACTTTCTATATTCAAAAATCCCCGGAGGCTCCTAGGTTATGTAGTCCATGCCACATCCTGAGCATCAGAGCCAGGGTGGGCTCTGGGAAGGGCCCCCAGGTCAGGTGGCCCAGTGTTACTAGGTGCTCACGGCTGCCCTGCCCAGTCCTGACCGCAGCCATCCCCCCCCACTTACTCTGAGTGCTGCTCCATGCGTCTCAAGCACCCACACCCCTGGAACAGAAAGATGACATAAAACAACACTAACAACACACTAAATGAGTGGGGGGCCAAGGGGCCATGTCCTACAAGGCTAATCCATCCACCCCAGGCACAAGGAACCACTTGGCAGAAATGAAGTGAGTCACCCAGCCCAGCCCTGGTGTCTGCATTCGTGTGTGTGTGAGCTCTGGGACCTGCACCCCAAGAAGGAAGAACACCCTCACTAGCTGGTCCTGCCCCACCACCTGCCAGCAAGAGAGGTGTGGGGACCAGGCGCTGAGAGGTTCGCTCCCTCGGAACTTGCCACCAAGCAGGTGTTCATACCCACATCATCCTGAAGCAAAACAAAAAAGGTGGATATTAATTGGATCGGCAAGCCTGCTTAGATTACACATGCTCTACTGCTATAGGCCCTCAAAGATAACCACGCACTCTCCCCAAAGCATCCTGCTCCTGACACCCACGAGTTTAGGCTTCATTTGTCTTCCTAAATATAAATGGCCGTAATCTGTAGCACTTAGGAGACGTTAGCTGGGTTCAAATAAATGGCATCTTCACTGTTCTCCTGATAATGGCAAGCTCTGGGGTACCTCTCCGTTTCCTACAGTATCGGGGTCCTGCCAGGATAAAGAGGAGGAGGCCCACTGGAAAGAATCTTTAATGCGCGCTGGTGTGGCCACGCTCTGCTAGGCTCTGGCTGTCCTCGGCCTCCCTGGGTGGAACCCACCAAGTGGGACAGTCAGCGTTCTGCTCCTTTAAGACCGAAATGCTTGTTTCCTTTCGGTAAGAAAAGTAAATCACGCTATAGTGAGTTGAGCTTTGAAAAAAGCATCCATCCATTAAAGTTCATGGATCTGCGCCTCTCAGGTTGTCCCTCCCCTGGCTGTGTCTCAAGTTACAGCCTTGTACAACCCAAGTCTAAATAATATTCACCATGATAAATGACACCATAACTCCGATATCCACAATCAATCTTTGCTTTAAAGATACATCCATCTTCAATAATGTTGATGGGGATTCTGTAAAATGGGAAACGTGACTGTCTTCTAGACCTCCTGACGGTGGGAGGAGGAGGCTCTGAGTGATGGCTGTCAGCCCACATCTGGCTGCAAAAATAAATTAGCCTTATGTAGACAAATGAAAGGGCCAGCTCTGCCGAGGGAGCAGCCGCTCCTGAGCACTGGCTAATTTATAGGACTTCTTTCTGGAAAGTTCCTGGCTGAGGCAACAGTCTCCTTCTCTATCTCTTTAATGATATCTGATGCTGTAAATAACTTCAGCGTGGTAGGGACTGTACGAAGTACAAAAGGGTAGGGATAGGAGAAACAATCACTTTCCTCACACTCTCACACATGATTAAAATGCAAAACTCTGCTCTTCAAGGAAAAAAGAAAACACTTATTTTAGCCAAATGCTTTTATATTTTAACAGCACACTCTACCCTGGCTTCTCTTTTTTTTTTTCCTTTTTACTTTTTGGTGTTTTTCTAGTGGTTTCTGAACTCATCTAAAAAGTAAACAGTCTGGGGCAAAAAGCAGCCCTTTCTCAGCCTCCTCAAAAATATCCATTTTAGCAACTTTGATTCTCCGACCTTGGCACTGTCCTTACAGGCAGGCAGGGCTGGGGTTACAAAGTCTAAGCAACAGAGGAAAAGAAGAGACATCGTTAAGGTTTGCGTAGGTGGTTTCAAAAATAGCCTGGAGTAGAGCACTTATTAGCCAGACTCTAAGAAAAACAGAAGACCAAACTTCTGCCCGGGAGAAGTGGGGACCTGCTTCTCTGATACAAGGGAACAGCCTGACTGCTACTCTGACCTTGGCTGCCAGAGGATCACACAGGGCTTTAATGCTTAAGGCTGCTACAAGGTCGGGGGAGGCAGGACCGCCAGGTCCACGTCGTCTGTGGGGAGAGCGGGAACCCTGTGGGGTGTTCCTACAGGGCCCTGGGCTTGCATGTTCCCAGGCTCAGAACAGCCGGTCGCTGGCTTGGGTCTCAGAACCTTCTCGGGTTGCTGCAGGCCGAGGTGGGGAGGGTTAATTCTGTGAAGGTTGAAGGACTTACAGTAATGCTCTGAAGACAGAAACATCACAGGCTTTCCTGGCAAGGGGCTCGCAGAGGGTAGGAGGGACTGCAAAATGAACTCTCTCAGGCTTTGTCGGCCGCGTTTCCCAAGGCCCAGCCTGGCCCCTTTGATAAATGACACATGTCATTCTGTCAGGGGCTGACACTGCCGCTGGGAGGGCTGGTGATGCATGGCTCCAGTGAAAAGGAAATCAACTTTTTGGCACCGAGTAAGTCTGTGCCCTGTATAAGGATTTTGTTTCTCAAAAAGTGAAAGATAGACTTAGGATTAAAAAAAAAAAAAAAAAAAAAAGTTGAAAAACAGATTGAACGACAGCTTACACTTAACATAAATTAACTCCGTAATGGCGAAATGTGCTAGCCTGTGATAAATAAAAGCTACATTAGTCAATTATTAATCACACCCTAACTTGTAGCCAGACCCATGACTTAAATCTGGGGCCTGAGCTGCCTTACAAACAGATAAGGCAGTGTCTGATAGATGTCTTCCAGGGAGTAATCAGGAAGGAGGCAGAGACTCCGTGGGCTCACCAATGGGAAGGGCTGGAAGGTTCTGGAACTGCAGAGTGGAGTGAGACCTAATTCCTTGCACACACAGAATATCTACTGACCACATAAGGAAAATTAAATAACAGCTGTATCCAAGTGCCTTTTTATCCCCTACCAGGATGTATTTGCTTTGAATACTTGAGACACTTGGGCACTGCAGAAGCGTGTTTATGTTAGTATATGAGACTTTGCCTTGAAAATATGTGGCCAGTTTTGTCTATGGACCTACTGAGCTACATCTTTTAAATTTGATCCCTGCTAAGGGGATTTTCCTAGAGATCACACTTATTTCCAAACTCATTGTTTAGCATGGATTATAATTTAAGCTTCACAGATGAACAGAAAAGCTGACATTTGACACACACAGAGATAAAAACAAGGGCTAAGTGCAAGCTCGCCTCTCAACCAAGTGGTTCTCTTTTGCCTGAGTTCTAAGCAATCCTCCATCACACACACACACACCCAAAAAAAGAACCAATAAGGAGAATCTACACTCAAAAAATATACGGCTTTCAAGTCTCGGTATGCTGCAGAAGCACATTAAGTAAAACCCACCCCCCCCAACACACGCGGTCCTCCTTAGCTGCTGTCTGCTGTGACCAGGATGACAAGGGGTCCCCGACACCCCTCCCCTCCAGACTTAGCACGTGCGCTGGGCTCAGCCCTCTCGTAACCAGCACCGCACACTGACAGGTTCATCTCCAAGACAGTGGGATTCTAATTTCTGCTGAGATTCTGGGGAACTTCTGATGTGCGAAGGGCGCACTGAGCCTGCGGGGTGCGGTACCACGGACGGCCGGCAGCATGGATGGGCATCAGGTTTACACATGGGCAGAAGTAACCGTCAGAAGTCACATCTCCAACACCCCTGGGAGCTCCAAGTCCGACGCACCCAGCACCATGCCTTGCTTGCAAACAGTAGATGTTTAAGAAACACTTGTTGACTTCAATTCAAAATATTTGATTTTTCTTTAAAAAGCCGCAGGCACATTTCCAGGCTCCTTCTCCACGACTGAAAGTGAACTTGAACACCGGAGCCCCAGAGCACGCATCACCACACACACCAAGAACTCCCCACACACAATTCCTGGGTCCCACGTGTGCTGACACAGTCCACACACCTTGACGTGAAAATGACGGCAGGGCCTGAAGCTGCCGACTTCATCTTGCTTCCAATTTTGAAGGACAGCTGTTGCTTCACGACAGAACCTACCTCCAACTCAGGGTGCCACTGGGCGGGTTCAATGAATCGCACAGTTGTAGAGAAGTAATGCTTCCAGGATAAGCCCTTTGTTTACAGAGAAGGAAACTGAGGCCTGAGAAAGTGGAGGGAAACAAAATAGAGAAAGAACAAAGCCCTCGGTCTCCACCCTCCATCAGCACCAGGCAGGGCTCAAGAATCGGTTCAAAGTCAACCTGAATTTAAACACAGACAATTGACACGCAGCCTCCAAATCGAGTCCAAATGCTTAAAATAGCTGATCAAGCCAATGGTTTCTTAGATAGCTGTAAATAAGAGCGTGGGGGAGGAATCATACATTAAAACACCGGCTGATGTTTAAACTTCTCCCTTCCTCCAACTGAAATATAATTTTTCTTTAGTCCATAAAAAATTCAGATAGTGTGCAGAATGTTTATATATTACCAAGGTCTCTCTTTAAAAGGTTTATACTTTTACTTTATGACCTGTCCTTGATTTGACACTTCCGCTCATCAGAAAGGGATTTATAAAATAATCCTGAAGGTGAGGAACAGGCATCTGTCAGGGACTAGCTGGGTTTCACGATGCGAAATTTAAGAAGAGAAAGAAATCCTGTTAAGCTCTCTTTAGTCACCAATAGACATCAAAGGTAATAATTAAAGAAGACAGACGTCATAAAACATAAATTTATGTCTCTTTTAATAATGCACAAGCACTGTAGTGTGTAAAACATCTATTAGGTTGAAAGAACAGGAAAACGTTCCAATAAGAAAAATCTATGTTTTGTTTTGGGGTATTTTCCTTTCCGTTAGAAAAAAGAAGGAAAAAAAAGTGAGGAGCTTTTTTTTTTTTTTTTTACAAGTTTAAACTGAAGTCTTTCAAAACCTTTGCCATCTGTGGGTACATGAACTATGAATGACCCCGAATGATTTGCACTCTGCTCAGAATCCCTTAGAAAGCACGGGAAAAAGTATCATTAAGAATGACTGATGACTGTCAGTCATGGTTGACCTCATCCAGCTTTGGTCTCTGCCTCAGTAATAAGCTATCCTTTATTAGTACCAACACTCCATAAAGGGGGTGTGTTTAGTCACAGGATAGTGGCCTTCCAATGCCCATTGCTTCTCTCTGAAAGATTGATTAGCGCTCATTTTTACTGCCTGCCCAGCACATGTGGGGCCAGCGCTGCAGAGAATCAGGCCTGCAAACCAGCAGCTGGGGGGGGGGGGGGGAGGCACCTAGAGAACGGGGTGGCCGTCAGGGAGGGGGCACATTTTTTTTTTTAAGGAATCTACCTTTCAGAAAAAAAAAAGTCCCAACCACAAAACCATATGGACGTGTATACTCGATGCCAGGGCCCAGAGAGGAAAGGCCAGGAAAGCCAGCGTGTCTGTCAAAATGGAGCTGAAGGAGCCGCCTGTGCGTTAACTTGTCTCAAAAACAGAAGGGGCTCCTGGCCTGCAACTCCCCCTCTCCAAAATCAGCAGTTAGGAGCAAATCAATGAGACTGCCTGCAGAATTACATCAAAATACAAAGATGTAATTATTACCCATTAAAACTGAACATGTGTGAAAGTTAAAAAAAAAATTCTTCCCTCTACGAGCACATAAAAACCCATCTACCGCTTTTGTATTAAACTACTAAATTATTTTTAAGAAGCAATTGCTATAGAAACAGACAAACGAATTTATATATATAAAATTTCCGTGTATCCCTAGATCCCTTGGACCGCCTCCACGCTCGTTGAGATAACTGAGTGCCTTGGATTCCCATGAGGAAGAAGGGAGGAATAAATGTGTTATTATCTTCCTCATCACCTCACACCCATCTCGAGATCTCAAGTTCTGCAGCGCTAGGAAGGGGACGGAGGAGCTGGGCCATACAGCCCTCTGAGCAGGTGCTCTATTTCTAGAACAAATGAAGAGAGGGCATCCCAGGTGGGCCTCCCCCACTCCAAATATGTCTATAAACAAATTTAGCTCACAGGGTGATTAATTTGCAGAAACCCCTTGGGAATAAGCCAGGCTCTCAGTAGTCTAATGCCTTCAGCCAGTTACTCCCAGACATTTAGCCAGATCCTACTTTCAGAAAATTGCTTGAGAACCTTGGGATTAGTTACCATGTACACAGGCACCTACTGGATTTGAATTTGTCTCCACAAAAACGTAGGGAGGGGGGAGGTAGAGGAGAGAGTCTTTGATAACTGGCTTTAAACATAACGTCTCTGGGGCAGTTAACACCTCACTTTGAACAACTCGGAGTAAGACAGAGGGAAAGAGGGGTAATAAGCTCCCTCCTGTGATCTCTGCAGGGCAGGGCAGCTGCGGACAGCAGTGACCCTGACCGGCTGAGGGTCCAACCCCAGACCCTGCCTCAGCCTCACTGCCCCAGCTTCACGGGAGCTTAGCACAGATAGGAAGGAGAAGCCAGGGGAGAAAAGAGACAGGGATGCTCTGTGAATATGACAGTTTTAAGTTGGTCTTCCTTAAGAGCTTTTTGAGACAATAATTTCTTCAGTTGATGAAAATTGGGAGTAAAAGACAAGCTTAAGAACTACCTTTATGCACCTACCATCTGCCCAGGTATGAGATTCTTTTGGCTACCTTTTTCTAAAATAAATTTATTCTTAATTTTAAATTGACAAATAATATAAATTCAATACTGCTTAAAAAAATAAGGGAACTTTTTCTACTACAAAAATAAAATGCTACAAGGTTGCACTATCCCCCTTTAACACAATTCACCCAAACTGTGCACCCACAAAACACAGACCTTTGCACATGGCTTCCTTTTAATGCCCCAAAGTACTGTTTTCATTAATATTATGAGTGTTTCATACACAGAGAATGTACTGAGCACTAACAATCTGTATTACTTCCAGGCTGACTCAGAATATTTATTAGAATATATATTTCCCATTACTCTCTGGAGTTAGAACAATTTCCCTTAATTTTAAAATTTTAATATATATACATATATACACACACACATATACACATATATATGTATATTCTCTCAAAGTTTGGGGCAGTCCAGAGAGATTTATGCATAGCACAGTAATGCTAAGGTATTGTTTACGGTCATATTATTTGCCCATATTTGGCTCTTCTTGAAGCCAGTACCTTTTCAGGTAACAATAAAGCACGGCTGCAAAAAACAGACATGTTTTACTGTTATTTTCATGTAGCTGAGAACTGAAGCAGGGCAGGCTCTTATGGAGTATTACACAGTTTACTGCATTAATAATAGGATGCCCCACTGCTGTGACACGCTCTGTACTTGAAATAAATATTAGTCACAATACTTGCGTTTTAAATCCATATATTTTAAAGCCAGCTGTAACAATGACACAGGCACCAGGGATGACTTGCCAATAAGGCATATTAACCGCTTGGAAAGGAGCCTTCACTTCAGTTCAGCGTTCATTGGTATGTCGTTCCACTGCTTGCTATGAATCTTGCAGCTGGCTTTTAAAAATAGTAAAATGTAATAAATACAGGTTTCTGAAAAGTTCACATTCCCAACTCAGAATGTATACTGACCTTCACTGCTGATTTAATTTATTTCATCATATGATCTTGCTGAAGATGCACTTTACTTTTTAACCAAAAACTGAGGATATTTTTCACAACCAAATTTTCTAAAACTCGATTCAGCCTCTGCCCATCACTCACCCTCTCCCAGGCATCCACACCTCCGAGCTTGCTTTAGAGTGGAATTTATACGCATGTAAGTACTTGACCTATATTTACCATATACTAATTTTCCCCAGAAACAAGATATGGAACACACCTTTGAAAATTACAGCTAGCAAGTTGAGGCAGAAATGCCTGTATATCAAATTTGGAAACACACTGGATCCAGTGTCTGGGTGGCTCACGCTGGCCCTGCTGGGGCGCAGAGGCTGGGAGCAGCCCTGTGACCAGAAGCTTGGAGGGAATCTACTTGGCTATTTTCCTGCAGAATGCACGGTGATCACAAGAGTGAGGAGGAAATCCTGCCTTCTGTTTTGCAGAGAAAATTAAAATGGTAAAAAAAAAAAAAAAAAATCTACCCTAATGTAATCAATTCTTGGCTTTTCCCTTTAAAAGCAAGAGACAAATCCTTGCTGGTGTTGGCACAGAATTTCAGAAAGACACAATGGACATAGGAAGAAAAAAAATGTCTATCATCTAAGCAAACTGCTTACTGCTGCAGCAGTGTGGCAAGTGAACAACAAAAGCAAATCCACACACAAGGCTGGAAACATGAAGAGGTCGAACACGCGGCTGAGCGGATGGGCCTTCCTAGGAAATAGGGAGTGAAAACCCACCACAGTTGTGATTCCACCGTCAGGTTTGAGTTTTATTTTACGGCGAAACAATGGAATCTATAAACAGTTTAATGCTAATTAAAGCAGAAATCCAATCCAGATATTCCCAAACCAGAAAATCCAAGCAGGTGATTTAATACAGGAAGTACCAAAGCATAACTGAGCTCAAAAACCTCTCCAGAAATGATCCTGTTTTCTTTGCCTGACAATAACCATTAAAAATGGTAACTGGAGGCCTGTTTATTCCAAGTCACAGTAAGCAACATGATTGGGGTTTTTTGGTATCTACATTTTTAACAGTATATCTCCCCAGTGAAATTAAAATGTAAAGGAGAATCGGTTCAGGTCACTTATCTAGACACAATTCACTATTTTTCTGTGTCGCCTTAGAACATAGGCACACACAAAAAAAACTCCTCTTTTTTTTTTTTTTAAAGTCACTGTCAACTAGCACTTCAGCCACACACAGAGCAGAGTGTTTTAATGCAGAAGGACCTTTTCTGCACCCGCAGATTTTCATGCTTCCATAAAGCTTCTCCAGTAGTAAATTTTCATAACTGGATTTTAAAATGTAAGAAAACTCTTCTCTACGCAGTTTGCTGGGGAAATGTGTGAGGCCTCTTCACTTCTGCCATCACTGCGCTTTTTAAATTTCAGATGGGTTACATAAACAACCGACCCGCATGGCATCGCGACAGACCCTCGATGTGCCACCCACATATGGCTGCTTGTCTCTCACAGGAACTTCTACACCTATGGGCGTGTGAGCCGCCACTGCTCCACGCACCTACGCGCACCTCCGGCCTATAACCAGCGTTCAATGCAAGGAACACCT
>CAUYON010095241.1:25000-62644 GCA_963573935.1 Arctocebus calabarensis
CCCCCTCCCGAGGTAGCGACAAGCACCCGCCGTCCCCGACCCGGGCCGCCCCCAGCCCGCCCCGGCATCCCAGCGCTGAAAAGCCCCGCGAAGTTTCTCTGCTCCGCGCTCCGGCCCAGGTGGGGGGGCGGGGAGGACGGAGACCGCAGCCTCTGGCGACCGTGGCTGGCGCGGGCTGGGCCTCCCCGCCCCTGCTTAGGGCGGCCCGCGGCCCACGCCCGGCACCCGGCCCGCCGAGCCCCCTCCTCCGACTCGGGCTCCTCCCGGCGCCCACTCCCCACGGCGCGGGCCGCACGCCCGTTACCTGCCGAGCGCCGGGGGGCCTGCTGCTTCCTCCTCGGCATGCTGCTCGGGCCGCCGCAGCCGTCGCCTCAGCCGCCGCCGGAGTTCGCGGGGCGCGGGGACGCGGGGCCCCGGGCGCGGGCGCAACTCCGCGGCGCGCCCAACTTCGGCCTCGTCCCCGCGGGCTCCGGGCTCCGGGCGCGCCGCGGACCGCGGGGAGCCGCTCGCATGGACCGCCGCGCCCGGGGCCGCTCAGGAGGCGGCGGCGGCGGCCGCGCGGGCCGCGTCCCGGCCGCCGGGCTGCGGGCGGTGCGCGCGGGGCCTGGGCGCCGAGCCCGGAGTCATCCCCGGCGCGGGCCGCGGGCGCAGTGGCGGGCGCTCGGCGGGCCGGCCCGCGGCCCGCGCTCCATGCTGCCGCCTCCCCGCCGCCGCGCTGCTGCTGGGCGGGCGCTCGTCTGGGCGCGCCTCTCCGGGCGCTCCCCTGCGCCTTCCTCCGCGAGCCGGGCGTCTCCGAGCGCAACTTTCTCTCCCCCTCTCTGCTCGCTGTTTGGGGGTCTCAGCGAGTGTTTTTAGTGCGCGGGTCGCAGCTTTCTCATTGTGCGCCAGCGAGGCCGATCCCGGCTGTCCTTTTGCTCCCCGCACTTAGTCTAAGAGAAAGAAAGCAAACAAGACGGAGGAGTGAAGCCCCCGTACATACATGCGCCGGGGGAGATGTCAGGCGCTGCTCCACCTTCCAAACAGTCACAGATCAAACAGTGTCACCGCTGGAGCGCCACTCTGTGCCCCGCGCTTCCCCCGGGGGCTTTGCCGCCAGGATCGCCGCTTCTTCCAACGCTAAATCTAATGCAAACACATTTTGATCATGGATTTTGGCCGGTCTTGATCTTCCAAGAGAAAAATTTTTGAAAAATATACGAAAAGCACCCCCTTTCAAAAAAAAAAAAAACAGCCAACAACCTGGAGAGTGTGTGCAAAGGGGGCGAAGAGCAGATATTCACTAGGTGGGCGAGATGAGCGCGGACGGTGCCCCCCCCAAACTCCTGGGAGAGAGGGAGACGCACTCTCCCTCTCTCCTCTTTTCAGTGAAATATAACACACATTCGGATCGCAGAGCTTTCAGACAGTCTCAACTGATAGACAGACACATCGAGCTGCTTTTCCTGCTTCGGTTTTTACTCCTCCTCTCGCCAACGTCACCCTGACAATTACAAATAGGTCTCACACAAACCATACCTGTCAATCTTTTTAATTGCTTTGTTTTCTTTTTTTTTCCCAGAGCTAAACAATATGACACAAAAAAGAAATCTTAATACAGCATAACATAAAAGATTGCACATTGGAGGAAGACATTCGGGGGTTGTTATTGTAATCCACTGGCTGATACCGGGTAAACCCATGTGTTCTAAGTTAAGTGTACGTTAGTTCCTGCAGATTTTAAAATCTGATAGTCCCCCTTGGCCTACCCCCCCAACACAGATACTTTTACTCACACACACGCGCTCACGTGGATCCAAACTACCTTTCAATGAAGTGTGTCCTACATTTGGGGGTGAAAATGGTGCCACTTTTGCAATCTCGATTTGGGGGTCGTATTTGCTTGGTGAGTAGCCCTGTGTGGCTTTTATGTTTTGTCAATTCGGGGGTGAGGGGGGAAACAGGAGATTTTTTTTTTAAGTATACACTTTTGATGAAAATTTAAAGATGGACTTAGTTTGTCACAGAAAAGTGTGGAAATACGTAATTTGGTCCCTCCATGAAAAGTGAATTGATTATTTGGTCAATACACACAATTAGGCAGAAAATTGACACGATAGAACTGCAGCTCTTTCTAGCTAGGTTAGAAAATGAGGTCTCCAATTCTATTAAGTCCCTCCGCATCCCCACCTAGAACTTGAAAATGTTTGTGTGCTCTGGGGATTTGGCTTTCTGATCTTCAAGATGTGTGTTGTCCCCCAATGGGGTACCTGTAACAGCCTTGCCGAGTTCCTTAAAACATCCATGGAAAAACACGAAATCTAGGCCATAATAAATAAAATGGCTTAGTTCGTGCAACTTGCACGGGACAGACCGAGGACAGAAGGCTCGAGAGAGGCATTTTGAGGACAGGGGGCCTCGAGCCTGGGGCGCAGGGTGCACTGAGCGCCCCCGTCCCGCGGCCGGTCCTCGTGTGCGTGCACGGGCTGCAGGGGCTCCCCGCCGGCCCAGGGCCCCTGGCCGTGCCCCGCCGCCCCGGCCGCGCTCGGGGTTGATTCGTACCACCTTGCAAGGAAGTGAACGCTTCGCACGGGAAGGGGAGGCGCCAGAGCCGGTCGCTGTGCAGCTCAGGGGACGCCCGGGGCTGCTGCCGGCTCCGGGCGGCGGGCGATCGCCCGACGAGCGAGTCCCCTTGCTACCCACCCCCCCTCTTAAGAGAAGTCAAATCCGGCTTTTAGAGCCTGAGCCTGGGGAGGGTGGGGAATATCCGGTGCCTCTCCCGCGCCAGGAGGAAGAGGGAGGGCGGAGAGGATCCTTGGCTAGTCTGCGCCGAGCGGATTCAAATCAAAACAAAAAGATTAAAGGAGCAGCGGCCGGGGTGGCAGCGGTCCCCGGCCCGGACACCGGGGGCGGCGCGCCTGGGTTTCGCGGAGGCTGTGCAGACGCCTGGTGCGGCGCGCGGCAGGGCTGGGGGGAGGGAGCGGGAGCCCGGTGCTGGCGGGGGGTGGGGGGAGCCGAGGGGAGGGCGCCGGCCGGAGGAGGGGCGGACCCGCCCGCTCTGCCCGCCCGCTCCGAAGCTAGCCCAGCCGCCCGGGCTGGGCGCGACCCCGGCCAGCGGCGGCACCGAGAGCGGGCGGAGGCCCCGGTCATGCTGCGGTTGGCGCCGGCCAGGGCCCGAACCATCGTGGACATGTCGTACGCTCGCCACTTCCTGGACTTCCAGGGATCCGCCATTCCCCAAGCCATGCAGAAGCTGGTCGTGACCCAGCTGAGCCCCAACTTCCGCGAGGCCGTCACCCTGCGCCGGGATTGCCCGGTGCCGCTTCCCGGGGACGGAGACCTCCTCGTCCGGAACCGGTGAGCCCGGCACACCCCCCCTCGCCCCGGCCCCCAGTTCTGGTCCCCGGCCCGCGCAGCGCCGCTCCGGCTGTCCCAGGCCCGCCGCGCGCCCACACCCCGGAGCGCGCTCAGGCGCACAGCCGGAGTTGGCGACATCCCGGGAAGTTGAACCCGCCGCCATCTGGCGAAGGCGAATGTAATGCGACTTGCTAGTGTGAATATCCGATGCCACCGAATGTCCTCATAACTGAGGGTTATTTTAATTTGGGATTCCCCTCCCCTCCTCCAACCCTCTCTCCTCCCCCTCCCGCTCCCGAAATAAAACCGACGGGACCTAGAAGGGGAGGCTCCCCGCCGGCCCACCCTCGCGCACCCACGGTTCCTGCGTTGACATAATCTTTAGGCTGGAGAAGGAACAGTCTGGACATGAGCTGCGACGTTTAGGTAAACGTCCTTTTAGAGGAAGGGGCTGGGGACCCGGCTGGCTTTTCCTGTCCCCTACAGGTTGGCAGCCGCCTGGAATGGCGGAGCCTGTCTTTGGTTGTGTTTGCGTGCACCTCGCCTGTGCTGTCTACGTGTTGACCGTTGTTTGTGCCCTGAGTGTAACGGCAGGAGTGCCCTGGGCAGCCGGGCAAGGGCTGGGGTAGGGCATGGCCGCCTTCGCCTGCAGATTTTGTAGACATTTAGGTGACAGGCAGGTGGTTGCCAGACCTTCTTGTGTTTTCCATTCGCACGGCACCCCCACCTTAATATGTTTCGACCTCACTAATCTTTAGTAACTGGTGAAGCTCCTGGGACCGAGGGGCCCCAACTCTGTGTCAGAGCCTTGCCCACTTGGGTCTCTGCTCGGTGCCTCCCCTGGTAGTCGAGGAGGTGCTGGCAAGTCCCGTGAATGGTTACAGTGTTGTATATTTCAGGTTGAATAATATTATCATTAAAAGAGGGAAGATAAGTTCTGACTGTAACTAAGTTGTAAATCCTGTGCTAGAAAGTACTGTAAGTCCCCTGCACAGGGGACAGAACAAAATGTACCCTTGCTAAGAAGTTTGGTGCAGCGTTTAATTGGGTCCATTTTAGAGACGCCTATGAGGCTTCCAGATGCCCATCAGGCAGGAGATCAAACTTCTGGAAACTTGTTGGGAGCAGTGATTGAATGAACCGTGGGTGGAACTGGAGCAGGGTGGGGAGTGTTACAGAGGGTCTTGGGTGTGTATTCTTGAAAATGTTTGCGTTTGTTTGCCTCTTACCATGGTGCAGAGATGGCTTCCCTATGTGATGAAATGCTGATGCCATGGAGAGGGAGAACGCCCTTTCCAAGTTGGAAAGGAGGGCTTGAGTGTGTGGGTACGTAGAACAGACCAAATGCACCCGTGATTGCTAGAAGTTGAGATGAGACCAGACTGAACAACTTTACAAATACTTCAATGGGCACAAAGTTCCCCTCTGGCTTTTTTTTTTTCTTTCTTTTATGTTAGTGATAAAGTATGCTGTTGACTGTGAACAATAAACACACACATACACAACTAGGTGAATAAAATTCCTTTTAGAAACAGGGTATGATAGGGAAGTAGGTCACACAGAGGGGACAGACAGGCTGGGGGAAGGTGTCAAGTTAGGGCACTGCACGCTACAGCCCACTGGGACCCCCAGACTCCAGTGAGGCTGTTCTTGCTGGGCTGAGCCCGTTCTCCTGGGCCTCACTACCTGCTGCTGTTAACCAACTCCTGGTATTTCTTTCCTCCTTGGGTTCCTCTTCGCTGCCCCTTCTGATCCTTTCTTTCCCTCTCCCCCAAGGACTGCTGTCCCTCATCAGGGGTTGGGAAGCCTGCACGGCTCACCAGGGTTGGCCCCAAGTCCAGAGCAAGGAGGATCCCTGGGTTCAGCAGTAGGAGTCCAGAGCACTGGCTCCCATATCTGCATCTCATCAGTTTGGATTACTTTAAAATTCATGCCTCTTATGTGCCCCCATGGATGCCAACAAGCCCATTAATATAAATAGTTTATTTGTATGAGCGACTTAACCTCCAACTTCTACCTTGACTCTCCAGCAGCATGGGGACAGTTTTCTTCCAGCTTGCAGGGGGTGCAGAATCTCACCCCCACCCCTTCTCCTACTCTGTTGGAAAACCTACTTCACCACCAAATTGTGAAGATCCTTGATTCTTGCAAACATTGTGAGTGGGATTGGCATTTTCTTGAATTTTTATAAAAATAGAGGCGTAATAATTCAATGAAGGGTAGTTCTTTTTAATCCCAGACTAAATCTCCCCTGAGCAGTGTTAATTGCATTAAATTTTTATTCAAGCACTTCTCATTTTTATCATAATAAAATCTGCTCTGAAGTCAATGGATGAAGCCCAAAATCGCTTGTTCGAAAGGTGTCTCCGGGTTTTAACGATGCTCCGTCCGAGGTATTTCATTCCACGCTAACAGAAAATACACTTTCTTCATTCACTGGGAGAGAAGTGCTTGCGAGCTAGACACTGGTTTAAGATAATAAAGTTTGCCATTTAGAGAAGGTATGAAGGAGGGAATGTAAAACCCCTGTGGAATGTATAATTGATATTCCTTTATCCGCCCTCACTTTACCGTGCTGTGAGTCCGAGGGCAACTTGGGGGCCTCCCTCTGTGCTCAGCCCCGAGGGGAGAAAGGGCGGGAGACGACCCCAGGTTAAGTCAGTTTATGCACTATTTTTAGCTTTTTTCGTAAGAAGGTGACAGACTATTCCGTTTCCAAATATTTCTAACGATTATCTGCTCAAATGTAAGGTAATGGAGCCGAGAGTTTGCAGGAAAGGCGAGGAGAGGTGGGGGATGGGGAAGGCGTTTTTGATAAACGGTTGTTGCTCGCAGAGGGGAACAGTATTTCTGCTGACTCTCCAGGACAGATTTTTTTTCCTTTTCCTTTTCTTTATTTTCTCTCTTCTTTTTCTCTTTTTGAAGGACGGTCTGGGCTGGACGACTTTGTTTTGTCCCTCAACGTGGAGAGGCTTTTACTCCGGACTCGAGTCTGCTACGCGTTTGGTTTTTGTGCAGGGGTTTCCCGCCCCTCCGCGGCTCGCCCAGTTTCGCAATAAACATGCCCAGGGGTAGCACGTTTTTAGTGTGAATACACTGAGTGACTCCAGCCGGGTGTATATTGAGGGAATGTCTGCACCTGTCCCATTGTTTTTCCTGGGGTCCTGGATTTTAGTCTTTTGAGCGGATCCCCGTCGGACTGCGAGACTCCCGCACTCGCTACACGCACACGTTTCCCATTAAAGGGGTACGGGGAGGGTCTCCAAATGAGCACACCCTTCGGAGCGCGTCTGGCTGTCCCCCCCATGCGTCCACATCCTCGCCTGTCCCCCGCTTCCCGACCCAGGCCCACTTCCCTTGGCGCCGGCTGCCTTTGAACTTGGTTCTGGTGGCGTAGAAAGTGCGGGCTTCCGACCCTCCCGCAGCTTCTTCTAAAGCCCAGGTAAGGACCAGGGGCATCCGGAGCTGTTACAGGAGCCCACCGGCCGCCCAGAGAAAGCAGTGTCAGATGAGAGTCCCGGGAGAGGCAAGGGTCCCCGCGGGAGCGGCTGGGAGGGACCCAGGAGAGGGCGCGGGGCGCGACGCCGAGCAGCTCCGGGCTGTTGCCACCAGCCCGAGCCTCCTTTGCCGATTTAGGAGACGACTGCGCGCGAAGGGTTAGGTGGGGAGGAGAACCGAGGTGAGAAATTGAGTAATTTGAGAGGCCAAGGTCACGGTCGCGAAGCCCGCCGGCCCTGTCTGGAACCGCGGCGTCCAAGTGCGGCTCTTGCTCAAGACTCAGAACTAGTACCCGGGCGGAGCTCTGCGCGGGCTCAGGGAGTAAAGGGTGCGAGCCGAGTGCCCGGCTGGTTCCCCAGGCCATCGGGGAGGCCGAGGACACGACCGCAGGCCCAGGCACTGCCCGCTCCGTCCCGGCGCTTGGCCAGTTCAGCAGTAGCGTACTCCGGAGTTGGGAGTGCTGATAGCCCCTGTCCGTGGGGCAGTGGGGAGGCCGCAGGACTGTGCGAGTCGAGCCCACAGAGGTGCCCCGGCACTTCCCAGGAATTCCGGCCCACAAGCACTTATTTCTGGCCCCCAACAGGCTGGCCTGGGCGCACCAGAGGAGATGGCGAGCTGGACCGGCTAGTGGGCCCCGCCTTGGCCCCAGCGCACGCCTGTGCTTATAGCCTCCATGTTTGGTGGGATTTTTCAGGCAAAGCCCCCTGGCAAACTCAGGCTGCGTCTGACCGGCTGCAGGCACCCAGGTCCCAGGAGAGCCCTGCATTCCCCACACTTGCAAACCTGGCCTTTGCTCACCCCGTCCAGCCCGCGTAGCTCTCTGCGTGCTTCACTCCAGCGCTTCTAGGGACGCGGCGAACCACAGCCTGGGGCGGGGAGAGGGCCAGTTGCTCTTTCTTCCCACGGAGCCCCCCAGGCAGCCCTGCTGCAAGGTGAGGAGGACGCCCCTGAGGCGTCCCTCAGTGCCTAAGTGGGGGGCGGCTCCCCACAGAGGAGTGGCCTCTCCAGCTGAGACGCTGGAAGGGACAAGCGGGAGGGGCGGGAGCCTGGGAAGGGTTAATAGTGGGCAAAAGATCTCAGGGAACAGAACTGATAGCGTGGGGTCTTCTGTCCGCCCACCTCCGAGGCACCCCCAGGCGCCTTTCCCAGAGTTGGCTGTACAGCCCGAGGCAGGAGCACCAGTGCCCAGACTCACTGCAGCTGGACACTGCCCTGGGCTGCGTGTGAGGCCCAGGAGCAAACTCTGGCCCTTGTTAAAAACACCAGGCCTTGAGAATTATGTAAATTAAGGAAAGATGGCAGGCCTCGCTCTCTAAAAATAGAATGTAGGCATCTTGGTATTATGTGCCAAATGAGAAACCAGCAGAAATCATTTCTCCGTCTTCTCATTACTGTGTTGGCATTTATGGGTATGGAATTTGGAGGCTGTTACTGAGGCTGTGAGGGGTGCTGACTTCTGAATGGGGCAGAAAGAGATTGTCACCTGCTTTTATTTCTACAACAGGGAGAGATGTCTATGTGATAACAGGGGGTGATCACACGACAGTATTTATAAGCAGAAAGTGTTACCCACAGTATAGCAAAAATGCACCTTATACAGGGCAGTTTGGCTTTATTAAGTTAAATTAAAAGTGAATTCTTTTAAAGTGACCTATTTAACAGCTCTCTTTCTGCCACCAGATACCGCCACCTTTTACTTCATTACAGGTGGAAATGACATTTTTAGGGTCCTCCCCTATGTGTCTAAGCCACCTTCTGACACTCGGTAAATGGGTTTCCTCCCTAAGTATCAGGATATTTTTGTTATGAGGTATACTGAGATGAAAAAAAGCTGAGAAAAATACTGGCCTTTGCAATTAAATTGACTCTAGATACCAAAATGAAAATAATCATCTGGTATTAATCTACTTGTGTCTCTGCTTTGTATTGAGGGAAAATAGAGTGGCGACCTGCTTTCCTTTTCATCTGAGAAGGACTGTAAAATGTTGAATGTTCCATAAAAATCGCTCTACCCAATTTTTGTTCAATTAATCAAAATGCATATTTTCATGCTGGACATAGTTACATCAGAAAGAAAATTTGCTGCAGCCACTTTAACAAGGTTTCAAACAGCCCTGCAGTAACGTGTAGCAACCAGTGACCTTGCAGCTACATCAATCTTTAATAACATCATTGTCATTACTATTATTATCTTAAGTGTTAAATTGTTGCCAGAATCAATACAAGTCTACTTCTTTGAATATATTTTATCCCAGTGTTGTTTTTAACATCTTTGTTAAGAGGCCAATTAATTTCCAACTCACAGCTCCAGTGAAGTTTGTATATAATGAGGGCTGCCTGACTATTTGGTGTATATGTGCTTATTTCTCCCCTCAAAAGAAAGAGGACGGCAGAAATAAATGGTGTGTGAAATAAATAACATGCTGTTTAAGGTGATATGAAATTATTCCCCAAATGATGAAGGAATAAAATGTGCCAAAACTGAGTGCAAATCACTGTTGAACTAATACTTGTTTAGTTTCTTTTTTTCCTCTGAAAAGCGAGACTAATTTTCTTGAATTCTATCACATTGTATAACTTAGCACCCATTCCACAGTCACTAGAAGGGTATGGCAGCCTTAACAACAACAGCATTGTAAAGTATTTGTTTCCTTTCTTCTAGATTTGTTGGCGTTAACGCCTCTGACATCAACTATGCAGCTGGCCGCTATGACCCTTCAGTTAAGACCCCCTTTGACATAGGTTTTGAAGGTGTCGGTGAGGTGGTAGCCCTGGGCCTTTCTGCCAGTGCCAGATACTCAGTTGGCCAAGCTGTAGCTTACATGGCACCTGGCTCTTTTGCTGAGTACACAGTTGTGCCTGCCAACATTGCAACCCCAGTGCCCTCGGTGAAACCTGAGTATCTCTCCCTGCTGGTAAGTGGCACCACCGCCTACATCAGCCTGAAAGAGCTCGGAGAACTGTCTGAAGGGAAAAAAGTTTTGGTGACAGCAGCAGCTGGGGGAACAGGCCAGTTTGCCGTGCAGCTTTCAAAGAAAGCCAAGTGCCATGTAATTGGAACCTGTTCTTCTGATGAAAAGTCTGCTTTTCTGAAATCTATCGGCTGTGATCGTCCTATCAACTATAAAACTGAGCCCATGGGCACTGTCCTTAAGCAGGAGTACCCCAAAGGTGTTGATGTGGTCTATGAGTCCGTTGGGGGAACGATGTTTGACTTGGCTGTAGATGCTTTGGCTGCCAAAGGGCGTCTGATAGTCATTGGGTTTGTCTCTGGCTACCAAACTCCGACTGGCCTTTCGCCCGTGAAAGCAGGAACATTGCCAGCCAAGCTGCTGAGGAAATCTGCCAGCGTCCGGGGCTTCTTCCTGAACCATTACTTGACTGAGTACCAAGCAGCCCTGGAGCACTTGCTCAAGATGTGGGAAAGTGGAGACCTGGTCTGCGCAGTGGACCTTGGAGATCTGTCTCCAGAAGGCAGGCTCACTGGCCTGGAGTCCATATTCCGTGCTGTCAATTATATGTACATGGGAAAAAACACTGGAAAAATTGTAGTTGAATTACCTCACTCTGTCAACAGTAAGCTGTAAAAACAGAACAGTGACATAAATCAAAGAAGAAAAGAAAATGGGCACTTTATGCCTCAGAATTACTCAAATCAATTTATTTTTAGTTGGTAATGGATATATTTCTTTAAACAAAAGTAAGGCGTTAATGAATAGGTTTCACTCTCTATCTTTTTGCTCCTCCTTTGGAAAAAAAAAATGTGCTAATAAAACTTCCCTTGATGGCTAAGAGGTAAAATGTTTACATTCAGTTCTTTAGTCATGGACAATCTCATTCTGGATTTTATTGTTCCAGGGAACTAAATGAACTCCTGATGCAAGATCTGATCAAATCAGTATGTCTTCAGCTTGATGAGATTTTCAAATCAGTCTTGAAAGTAGTCCACGAATTCTTCTTTGCTTGGGACAATTTGGTCACATGCTAATCAGCCATCCCTAGGTGAGAGATACAGAGAAAGTCAGCCAGACACACATGTTCTGAGCCCATGTCCCTTAAGGCAATGGCCCTCATTTGTTCTATAAATCCCTAACCAACTATTTAAATATAAATTTGCAGGAATTCCCCTCCCCCCCCAAAAAATTTGATTTTGTTATTAGGCAAATGATTTAGTGAACCCAGATGTATTTTAAAGAAGTGTCTATTATTTAATGGCTTTTATCTACAGTCATCCTGGCGAGGAACATGTGAATGGAAAATCTCTTCCCTCTTAAGAAACAAATTAGTATTGAAAACTTATGTAGACAGAAAGCAGGTTTTGGAAAGGGGAACTTCAGAGGGAGGAGTCTATGATATTAACATAATGTTTCCCAGGAAAGGGGAACATGCGTGCTGCCTCACAGTAAGGGTTCAGGTAACAAAACACGGGACACAGAAGGGAAAGCTCTCTCTAGGCACGCCCACCGCCCGGGATGAGCGACAGCACTGCGCCCAGTGTGCCTGGCACAGGATGTACCAGATAGCTCTGGGCTCAATAGGGACCCAAGTGACCTAAAATAATAAGACATTCACTTCTCCTTAGAGGCTTTCGGGCATGGAAATACAGAATTCTGTGTCTCCATTTCACTTCTCCAAGTGTTCTGGTGGAAGGAGATGCTGATGGCCACTGTCGCCTGATGTGAACACATGTCTACCACCCACGCGTGCAAAGCAGCGTGCCCTGTGCCTTTGCCCTTGAAGCGTATCCGTGGCCAACCTGCTTGCCTCTTCAGCTCCCGTGCCCCAGCACTGCTGCCACTTTCCTCCTTAGGCTGAAATCCCACAGTGCCTTTCTAATTGAAGGTGAAGCCCACCAGGTTATTTTTCAAAGTCCTGGGTTTCAGTGTATCTAACATGCTCAATTAATAGGAACGCAATTAAAGATGCTCCAGGAAAGTTGGGGACCATATTTAATTTTTCTTTCCTTCCACCCAAGGAACAAGGAAACCCTCCCGTCGAATAGCTGTTAGTATCTATTTTACAAGATTTACTCATTTTCAGGTACCTAATGTAGCTGCTAGCATGCATGCACAACAATACAATTTATATGGTAAATGGAACCAAATAATGGCTTCACTGAATGTTATGGCTGCACTGAAGGGAAATGTCACGGTAAATAGCTGCCAAATTATGGATCATGCCGAAGTGTCACAACTGCACTAAAGACAAATAGCAGTAGAGGCTATTGCCACTGTGACGCGTCTGAGTTATGAAAAAGGGGAGCAGCCCGATGTGGAGCGCTTTGTGTCCTCATTATAGCAAAGGGTTACTGGTGCAGGGGACAAGGAAAGCTCGTCCAGTGTAGTGCTTAGTTATTAATCTGTCCCTTTCAGACCTAACAGCTATAGCAAAACAGAAAGAGGCTTCCCCTCGCTTTTAGACACACAAACAAACAAAGGGCTTTACAAATGTAACTCTGCACAGGAAGTGACTGGGAATGGAAAAATGTTGTAATAAAATTAATCAAAGAATATTATTAGATTTAACAGAGTATATGTCTGAAAGGCTTAGTTGCTTCTTATGCAGATAGATGTGTGAAATCTCAGCAGTGATGTACTTTCTGCCCGTGTAAAGACCCAAGGAGGCAGGATGTTACCAGCTAAATTGCTTCTTTTAAACCCGAGTGAGTGAGTCCCGGTTTCTTTCATTTTAATGGGAGGGTAATAAAGATGAAAGACCAACATTTTTACTGATGGATCCCTTAAGCAACAGAATAGAAATTTATTATGTTTTCAGGGAATATACTAAACTCAGCTATGTAAAAATAAAATTCAAACACCCAGGTTTAAAATAAAATATAATCTGAAAACCTCATGTTCTCTCTTTCCCCAAACTAAGAAAGCTGAGGGCATGCTGTTTTCATTTATTCTTACAAAATAAGCATGAACGATTCCGCCCATTCAGATAATGCCAAAAATATGTTTAAACTTTTTTTTTCATTCTTTTGAAAAATGATTTGTAAATTGAGGGTCATAGTTCAGCATCAGTTTCATCTTCCGGGGGTTATTGTTCACAGCGAGCCTCTAACGGGGGGTGAGATTGTGCAGTGGGCTCAACACCTTTCTGTGGAACTATATTACATATCATGAGAAGTACATCCATAATTCAGGGCAATTGTCTTTGTTTTAGAGAAGGGTCCAGGGTAGAACAACCACAGTAGATAAATTATTTCCCAGTGTGGTCTTCTCTGCACATCGGGCTTAAGGTCATTGGCCGGGCAGGGTGGAAGGAGCTCGCCTCTTGGGAAACCAAGGAGCCCACCAGTCCCTCACCATTTGGTTGTAACTTCTAAAGAGCCAAATGCTCTTCCTTCAAACCTGGGAAAAATACCAACAGTGTCATTTTAGGTGATGAATACTTGCTCTTAACTGATTTGAACATTAAAAAAAAAACAAAAACCGGGAATAGTTTGCAAAGAAATGGTGGAAGTTTTGCACGATATGTTCTATAAATTGTGATTATATGATTTCATCTGAATGAAGTTTCTCCAGAATAGAACAGATCCTCTATAAATGGTCATTAGTATTACATTCAGTATTTATCTAATGAAAGCGCAGTGACAAGTAGTTGCTTCTTATTAAAATGAAAATCTTGCATTATCTACATGAGGAACATTCCAGCTAATGAGAATGTAACGTCCTCACTACAACACAGTCCTTCTTTTTGTGTTCATACCATAAGATGCTGGAGACATGACAAATGGTATCATTTAAGACACATGCCTGCTTAGGGACCTGTTTTTTGGATTTCTGTTTCTGGCTTTTGTTTGGGTAACATTGATAACGGCCACCTACTTGTACCTGGGTAAAGTTTCAACCCTTCCCTAGAGTTCTTGATTAGCATGTATTTACTACCGTCTGGCTTTCCTCTAAAACAAGGTTGGGTGCTAAATGCTGAAAATGTTTTTCTTGATCACTTTACCACATGAGCATATGGGATAAATACCATATTTTAGACATACATAAAAACACAGGAGCAATGTGTAGCTTTCAGGATGGATGCAATGGAAGACAAGCACTGTCACCTTCAGATGATAATTTCCTCAGTGTTACAGGTGTTGTGATTGCAACTCAGACACAGAATGGCCTGATTCAATGGACTTACAGTCCCTCTTTTCTGCACATTTCCTTCTTGTTTTATTTAATACTTTGTTGTATTTAGTACTTATTTAAAGACAAAAGACTTTTCTATGCCAATTTTATGGGCTTTGTTAAAGGTACATTTTCTGTAACTAATTTCTCAGTTATGGCCCAGAATAAAATTTTTAGGATCAAATTTCAAACGTCAAATGCAGAACTGGATCATTGATACCGTTGGTATAGTCATTTTTTAAACTTTGAATGCTATTTTTACTAGACTTTTAGCATCAAATTATTTCAACTCATAAAAGGAGGAATGTTTGGCATGAGAATCTTATTGCTGTTACCATGGAGAAACTATGGAATATTGGCCAAAAAATAAATAAATAAAAATTCTATAAAACCCAAATACTAACGTTCATCAATTCAAGTGATTCTCAGTAGTAGATAGGTGATACTCAGAGAAGATCAAGTAAGGTGCGCAAGTCTTCCGTTAGATTTTTTCACTAGAACTGAGTAGCTGATGAGATGCGTAGCAAGATTAAAGGAGATCTGTGTCAATACTGACCTGGCACTGACTCATGCCCATCACAGACTCACCTGCCAGGGCTAACTCACCCAATCCCAGGAGACAGGCTTACCCTTAGGAAGCATGTAGGGCAAGCACTGTGTGAGTACCGTTTGGGGGGACCAATGGGTGTTTCATGGGTGCTAAGAAGTACTGGTCAAGAAGTGCAGAAATTTGAACCCAAGCCCCTCTGAAGTAAAAGTTTCTCTTGGGGTGGCGCCTGTGGCTCAGTGAGTAGGGCGTTGGCCCCATATACCGAGGGTGGTGGGTTCAAACCCATCCCCGGCCAAACTGCAGCAAAAAATAGCACATTATTCTTAGCAAAGTATCTCAAGAATGGAAGAAAAAGTATCTAATGTACTCAGCCCTACTATGAAGCTAATGTATAGCTTTCATATGAAGGATATAACCCAACTATAGCACAATATGGAGAAAGGGGTAAGGGAGGGGAGGGGAGTGCTGAGGTTGGAGTGGAGGGAGGGTAATTGGTGGACCTATGGTGCATCTTAGAAGGGTACAGGAAAACCTTAATAAATGCAGAATACAAATGTCTTCATATAATAACTGAGAAAATGCCAGGAAGGCTATGTAAATCAGTTTGATGAAAATGTTTCAGATTGTATATGAAACCAGCACATTGTACCCCTTGATTGCACTATTGTACACAGCTATGATTTAATAATAAAGACAATAAAAAAAAATAGCTGGGTGCTGTGGCAGGCATCTGTAGTCCCAGGTACTCAGGAGGCTGAGGCAAGAGAATCGCCTAAGCCCTCGAAATTAGAGGTTGCTGTGAGCTATGACACGACAGCACTCTACAGAGAGTTAATAATTGAAACTCTATCTCAAAAAAAAAAAAAACCTTCTCTTGAAGGACACTGATGGCATCTATCCATCTTCCAACATGAAATTAAATGAATAATTAAAACACGCCCTGCTGACAGGTGGTAGCATCCAGTAAGAAAGACGGATTTGTGCTTAGAGCTCAGGGAAACAGTGCACCAAGTTGCTGGTTACTGTGTGCCTTATCCTTTGCACATGAAGAGCTGCACAGAATCTTAGAATGACTCACATGAACGGTTTTTCTGGTCAGTGGAAGATGAAGAAACATGCTCAGAACATGATAGGAGTCCCACTTGGAAGAGAGCTTTGCACGGCACCCTGTATGCTGAAGCCTTGGAGACCCCTGCAGACCTGCTCACAGGGGATCTGCAGCCTGCAGATATTCGGAACTACAAGGAGCCTGTGTCCCTCTCTGGCTCTTATAAATGAGGAGATCTTATTGCCCCTTAAACAGCAACATTTAGGATTTAGGGAATAATCTAATTATACCCATTTTACACTGTGTAAGTGAAGAAACTGGGACCCAGAAAGAACAGCTGCCTTGCATAAGGTCACAGAGTCCGCTGGCCTCGGAGGTGAAGCTGGAACACAGGGGGTTGCACCCTTGGCACATCTGGGACCTGTCTGTGATCCTTTTTATCACGTGTCAAGGTCCTCCAGAATATGAGCGATTAAGAGTGCTACAGAAAAATAAGTGGCCTTTGTTCTAAATCTTTTTGTGAATGAGATCATGGTAACTCCAGTAAAAGTATCACAGTTCTGGCCATGAAATATGTTCAACTCCTTAATCCGGCACAAATTAGGATCCAGATAATTTGTTTTTGGTTTGTTTGTTTAATGGTCCAGGTCAGAAGAGAAGATCTTCTGATGGCTGTCTATGCATTTAGGATCCAGATAATTTGATTCTGTGTGATCTAAATATCACGATCCTTTGAAGCGGGAAAAACACTCAAAGGAATTAGTGCCGACAATTTAGTTTTAATGTATAAGGAAGATCTCATATGCATCAAATAAAGAAAATCACGTATAGACCTTGCTGGCATGCGTTCATTCTCTAGAATGACTTTTCCTGCTTGTTTTTGCCTATAGAAAGCTGATGTCTGACCATCACAGTCTTTGCCTTTAGAGAAAAATATCTAGAATTTGAATTTGCTGTTCCACCTGAAATGGAATGCTAACGCCTACAGACTCAGCTCCTTGGGGGATGGATTTATTCACCAGGGGCACAAAGTATTTGAAGGTGAAGGGGATATGTGTGGGGAAGACATCACTGGGTCCATGTCTCATCCTCACACGTGGCAAGAACCACGTCCTCCGCACAAGTGACAGATCGTAATTAAGGCTCAGAAACCAGCCCTTCACAACCACATGACATTGAACATTCACGTCTTTCCTCATCACTTCTGCCTTCCTCCCCTTGAACTCATGCATAACAAACGTAAACTTTCAACTTTACATGAGCAAATCCTTTCCCAATAGAAACAGTGTCTTTTAACATTGAAAAACACTTCACAGGAACAGCAACAATGTCAAAGGCAATCACATTTTGTAGAAAACCTCATTTCTCACCAGGGGACTGGTAGCAATCGTGTTCCCTCTCTATGTTGCTGGAATTTACATTTGGAAATTGAATTGTCTCCTTGAGGGTTTTTACTCAAAGTAACTTTTGGAGAATTACTTACATCCAGGTACATCAGGATACATGGAATGAGGGTGAGCTGAAGGAGCCCCGGTACCACCCTGGCAGGAAGAAACGCTCACACTTTAGCAGCAGTAAAATCAGCACAACCCCATTATTGTTATTGAGGAATGTTTATCATTTCAGCATTTACACATGCTTTTACAGCACCTTGCAACTTATTTGACATATCTGATTATAGTGTCACTATCTTTCCCTTTTTACTATTAAACAGGTAAAGATGAATGATTCTCATTGTAGAGATAGAAAAATTAAAGCACAGGAAAATGACTTGCCCAAGATCACTTAATCACTGGCTGAACAGAGGCAGGGGCCCACAGACAGTTCTCTGATCGAGGCTGCTTTGCCCTGGAGTGGGGTGCTGCTCAGACCTTGGAGCATACACATCCTGTCCAAATGCTGGTCCTGATCCCCAAGGTCGAGGGTGGGGCCCAGGCACCTGCATTTCCCCACTGAAGCAGGTGCCCCTAGCCCAGGGACATACTTTGAGAAGCAAGATTACACTGGCTTTGAAGAGATTCCCTTCATAGAAAGTGCTGCTTTATCAGACATCTCGGAGCAACCTGAAGGCCACCTAGGTATGTGTATGAATTGCAAAAAGAAGGGTTTGATGTGACTATGAATATGGGTTTTTAAAATCACATTTCCAACTTCCTTACAGGTTGAGAAGGCTTCTGAAAGTCAGACGCCTGCGTATCTGGTACTCAGAGGGAAGTCCAGACTCAGAGCTGCCCGACGACAGGGGACCAGCAGGCCTGGGCTCTGCACCCACTGTCTGTCCAAACAGAGGCCCAGCTAAAGGGACCTCGGTCCCTGAGTGTTTTTCGTTCACTTTTCTGTCTAATTATTTGTCATGACAAAGCTGTCCTCCCCCTGGCCCTGTGGTCACCAATTAAACCTCAGTCCTTTTACTGAAGCATTAAGTTAAAATGCGGGGCCCACCGTCACTCCGCACAGCCCATGCTAGTGTGATACTTTACAACTGCCCCGATGAAAGGGGACCACCCAGTTTATGTTGCCTTTGGGTCAGGTCACTTGGTACACACAAGTGACAACACATCCAGCTTTTATTTAAAGATCAGCACATAGAAATTATAGTAATTTAAAAGGCTGTGGCCTTCATAAGGAAAAAGTTATAATCCATACAAATGCTTCCTACTACACCACCACAGTGGTCCGAGAAAAAGAAGTTAGTCTAGGAAAAGGGCAAAATCAGAAAAGAAGCTAACTGACTTGTAGATAAAAATTTGATTTCAGGGGTTTAGAAATAGCCCTGGATGTGGAGGAGAAGCAGTGTCCGGTCCCATTTGTGCCGTGTGGCTCTGGCAAACCACGTGCATCTGAGCACCCGTCCTTCAGCCCAGATGTGGGAGCAGCAGTCTTCCGGGAACATGCACCCACATGGTGATCCCGTCCTGCACCCCCACCCACCAAAGAGGCCACAAAGCCAAGAGGGGAGCATCTGGGCAGCCGGCTGCACACGGGGCCAACAAGAGCAAAAGCAGCCCACTTACATGCTCACCACAGAGTCAAGTGCAGGTCGGGGCAGCAGCCTGGCTGCTGATGAACTCAGAAAAGCTCAGGGTAGCAGTGACGATGGGGGTAGGCAGCTCTCCAATGGCACACCACAGAATTGCGCTCTGTCTGGGACTGCCCATCCGGAAAATGTTCTTCGGAGCTCCAGGTGAGCCCATCTGAGCACCTGGAGCTCCAAAGAACATGGATCGTGCTGGTGTCAAGCGTCCCCTTGGTTGGTGCAACAAACAAATCCAGAAGTCTCACCAGCAGTTTTGTGATCCGTTGGCGTCAATCCAGTGTGAACTTAGCACTACGCCAAAAAAATCCCCCAAGTGCTGGGTTTCTTCAGAAGTCCCAGTGGGGGCGGTGCCTGTGGCTCAAAGGAGTAGAGCGCTGGCCCCATATGCTGGAGGTGGTGGGTTCAAACCCAGCCCTGCTCAAAAAAAACCTGAAAAATAAAATAAAATAAAATGAAAAAACAAAACCCTTAAAAAAAAAAAAAAAAGTCCCAATGGTGTCTGAAGCTCAAGCACTGGGATTTGGAAGTCTATGGACTAGTCTGACCCCTACATGCCACAGGAAGTTATAGTGATCTTCAAGGTCATAGGAAGTACCCATTCGCAGGAAGAATGGGTGAGTGGGCAGGTGAATGAATACTAAGTCTTTGGACAAAGTAAGAAGGGCTATTAGCTAAGGATAAACTAGAATAATTAGAGAGATGTCCATCCTTCCAATAAGAGTTTTTGGGGATTTTGATCCTTATGTGCGGCTCACTCGTGAGAGGGCTCTGTTTTAATTGGGGAAGGGTGTCATCTGGAGAGACAGCTCCAGGTGGTAGGGCTGAACTCAGATCCCACCTCTTCCACCTACTGGCACCACAACTTCGGGCAAGATTCTTAACCAACAGGAACCTCCACCGTTTTCTGTGTTGCCTGTCATCTATCAAGGGGAATAATAATGATGCTGACCCATGGTGCAATCCGCAGAGTCTGCAGGGCACCTGCCACTGTGCATGGCCGCTCACAATGCCAGCTCCTGACCCTGCCCTCCCTCTGGAATGGGAGGGCACAAAAGACAATCCCTGGAAACGACACGGTGCTGGAGATCTTCCCAAGAACGAGCTGACCCCCATGCCCTGACCCCAGACTAAAGGTCACAGCACTTCAGTTTTGGAAAAAGAAGAGGAAATACCACTAAGCGGGCAGCAAGTTTGTGAAATTCATTACCCCAGGACCCTCTCCACCCAAAGGTGGAAGGGGCTGATTATCTTTCTAACTGGAATAAAATTAACCTGTAACAGGCCCACAATAGATTACTTTAAAAATCTAGCAGATAGGATACTTCGAGGTACACAGTATCAGAAAATCCAACTAAACCTGGCTTAAATAATAGGGCATAAGTATGCACCTAACAATACTGATGTAAGTAAAGTTCAGAGATGGATCAGCTCTCAGGTCCGGGTCGATCAGGGACTGAGCTCCTCTCTGGGGTTCTCTCCCCAACGCCCTCCTCTGGGTCGTTCTCAGACGCTTCCTTACCACTGCCTGCAAGGGTGGGCTCCACTTCCACCCACCCAGACCCCCAAACCAAGCCCCTGACAAAGGCCTCTACCAGGGTCGGTGGGGCCAAGCCAAGTATAGACTATCAGAGGAATAGATTTCCCTCTGGGGACAGAGCCAGGCCCACCTCAACCACAAGACACCCCCATTTCTGTTAAGAGAAAAGGAAGAGGCAGAATGGAGGCCAGGAACGCAAAATGCTCCCTGCTCCGTGAAACCAGAGTGTTCTGGAACAACCGTGATAAGGCAGAGCCACTGCTGTATTCTACCCCTTCTGGGGCTGAGGGGAGTTCCCGGGAAGTGCTCACAGTGGAGGTAGAATTCTGAACGATCCTTGGGGGAGGGACCAAGGGAGTCGCTTCTGGGTCTTCAGTGCCAAGGACAATCCCTGCACCCCTGGCACTTAGTAAAGGCTGGCAGGGAGCGCTGCAGGAGGGGCTGGCCCAGGACCAGCTGCCCTCTGTCCCCTGCCCCTGGCTCTCCCATTCCCGGCAGTGCAAACTTCAGGGGGAGGGCCTGAGAGGGTTTTGTGGGGCGTCCTGGGGTACTGACAATCCCGACTTAGACTTTCACTCCGCTTCAGCAAAGGAGATGATCTTATTATTACTAGCAGTAGTTCATAAGGAAGAAAGAAAGAAAGCAAGGCTCGGGAAAGTCTATCTCGGGCACTGATCTTACACTTGTTCATCTGCCTCACCCTCTCACCGCTCCCGAAATGAGTGTTTTGGCACCAGGGAGGTCCCCAGAGTGCCAGCTACCACAGGCAGGGCCAGAGCCCAGGCTCTGCTTCCCATTCTCCAGCGGAGCTGTGCCCGCAGACCCATGCGGGCAGGAGGGAAGCTGGGACGGTGCGGCACCCACCTTGGGAGAGGAGGCCTCCCCAGCACAGAGTGGGGGTGCTAACCTCTTCCCTCCACTCGGAGCCCCCAGAGCAAGCCCACCAGTTAAGGGACCTCCAGGAAACCAAGTGCCACCAGAGGAATATGTCTGGAACCATCATTACCACAACACCAGTAGTCACTTTAACTCTCGAAGTTTCTGTTTATGATAGAACGTTAAAGATGTGGTTTAAAGGGAAATGTATAGGTAATCACTTTCCCAAAATGAAGGCTGGCCAAGGAATTAGGCCTAAACCCTCTTTGATGAAATGACCGATGCCTGTTCACAAATCGTTGGAGGGGTAGGGACTGGAACACTGTTCTTCATGGCCTCTGTGAAGGCAAGGAGAAGGTTTCCACCTGCCAGGACTTACAGCTCCTCGCTTTGTTTTTTGATCTTTTCCCCCTGCAGCATCTGCTATTGCATTTCCTGTGGATGAGAGAATGCTACTCATTTATGACAACAGAATCACAGGCGTCTGGACCCCAGAGGGACGTCTGGGATCATTTAGTCCCCCTCCCTGTCTTTGCAGGGTAGAAGCTGAGGCCCAGAGAAGCACGGCGGCTCACCCACAGACACACAGCCCTGCCGCAGCACTGCGGCCTCGGCCCAGCTGTCTGCTATTGCTCACTTCTCACAGGACAAGAAGCACTTGCAATTTTTTTTTTTTTTTTCAAATAAGATGAAGCATTCTATTTCTAGGGCTTGTCATTCTAAGGTGATCAACCCATTAGAATGTCAACGGCAGAAGGTCTGTGACAATATTTGGTAAAAAATTCTTTCACTTAAAAGCTTATGAGGAGGTAAAGGACCCACAGCCAGCCTGCCACTGAAAACAAGCCGCGTGTTCCACAGAAGCACTTCATCCGCTTTTCCGCCATGGAGGACACGTGAGGCGTAAACGTCACTCTCAGCCGGAAATCCCCCTTTAGCACCATGTGGCTGGGGCCCTTCCCTGCTAGCCGGGGACCAAGGGCCAGGACCAGCAAGGCATCTGTGCCGCAGGCTACAGCCGGCACCACTGATGGCAGCCTTATTCCCCTGTACACATCTGTCCTTGCCAAGAAGATGGACCCACAGTGACCCCATGAGAGTGCTGTGAATGTACAAAGTCCCAGGGCTACAGCCACCCAGAGCCAAGGCCAGGGGAACTGGTCCTGCAGCTGGGTCCTTGTTAGCCCACTCACCTGAGGTCCCAGATGTCAGAGGAAGTGGACAGAAACTTCAACAAGCAGATGACAAAGAAAAGTCGATTCAGGCCCATGACCAGCCAAGGGGCGAAAGGGCACTGCCAGGAAGCCCGACAGCTGTGTCTCTGCTGGACCAGCATCTCCCTGGGTGAGGGACACCAGCAGAGGGCTGGGAAACACCCGGGTCTTCACGGTTCCCTGGCGGAACGACCACGTGCATGGAGAGCCCACAGCTGAGCAAGGCCATGAGCTGGGGCTGCCTGAGTGCAGAGGACAGACAGATGCCCACTGTTACCCCAGGTCCCAGGAACCCCATGCTCATCTCATCTGAGCAGTTGGAAGGCCGTGTCATCAAGGGTGTCAGCCCCTGGCTGCACAGAGCAGGTGCTGTGCTGTCAGCCGAGCCTCGCAGTGAACACCGGTCTCGGGCACTTCCGAGTTCAGAACAGCCCTCTGAACCTCATGGGCTGCAAGGGACACAGGCACAGGGAGGGGACGGTGGGCGGCCAACTGGCATCATGAGGAGTCCAGTTAAAACTGAGACAGAGCACTCGGTATAAACGTACGTCCTCCAAATGACCACTTTGCCTGAGAGGCAGAGTCTTTGGAGAGAGTGTTTGGGGACAGGTGTGGGAAGGAGGCAGGCTCCTTTCAACCGACAGGCCACTCCCTGCAGGCTCACGCAGAGCAGGGACCTGCCCAGCATTTGGGTGAGTGGGGCAGGGGGCTGAGAGCTGAACTGCCCCCAGCCTTTCTGCAGACGCCCTCGAAGGCGAGCTCATCACACACTTGTGTGTTTCTCATTCCCTGATCCTTCAAGCCCTCAAAAACAATGAAGGGAGGGGATAGTATGTCAGCCCAGAACTTGGCTGTTCCCCCCTCCCCACCCGCTGTGGGACTGAATCTCAGGGGCTGAGGGCTGGGGGTGTGCAGGGGTGAGAGCCCTGGTCCGGGGTTCCTGTGTGAACAGCAAGGCCAGTGCCCAGGAGGAGCCCCCCTTTGCAGGACCCAGCATGGCAGTCCGGCCTCCCAAGTTTCTCCCCTACTCTGCCAGAGGAACGAGGGGGCCCAAATGCCATCCTGCCGCTAAGGTCCTTGCGCTGACCTGGAGGGGAGAGGCACTGGCACAAATGAGTAGAAACGTCGCCCCAGGGACAGGCAGGGAGGTGACATACAGGACACAGGTCAGCACCAGCTGTCTTCCGGGCCTGAGCTAAGCACTTGGCTCCTTCGTGCCACCCAGTCCCCAGAGCAGCGTGCTCTAGACCAGAGGGGCCAATGGGACATTAGTGTGAGCCACACACCCAAAACACCCTTGGAATTGAAAAGTTCCTGAGGGCCACATTGAAAAAGGTGAAGTTAATTTTCCTAACATTTTTTATTTAGCCCAATATATCCAGAATATTATCATTTCAACTTGTGATCAATACAGAAGCTGGAAGAGGTGCCATTTTTTTTAATCAATAATATTGAGCACATCTCACAGCTTGTGGGGCGCTGAGCCAGCCGCTTTGTGTGAAACGGCTTACCCCACGTGGTGAACCTGTGAGGTGGCCCCCTACTCACGCCCTCTTTACAGACATTGACGCTGATGCTCAGAGCGCTGGAGAAATGTGTCTGAGGTTGCAGACAGTAAACAGAACTGAGCAGGGCCAGGCAGCTGGACCTTAAGACCTGCAGCTCACAGGTGGGCCCCTGGGCCTTTGGAGGGCCTGGCACAGCCAGGTGATAAGTACTGACAGGACGCACAGTAAAGGTGAGACAGTTCTTAACCTCTGCTTATCCATGGAACTGAGGTCCAGAGCAGTCAAGTGAGTTCCCTAATGTCACACAGCTGGGAAGTAGCCGATTCTGATGTGGAAAATGGGGGAAGTTGCCAGAGGAAGGACAGGGGCCACATTTGAGCTTAAATTCACACATATTGAAGTGGGGAAGAAATTTCCATCTGGGAGAAGGGGATAAACAAAGGCCCGGTGGCAGGAGAGCTGGATCCATTCCAACAGGCGTGGAATGAGGCAGTAAAGTAAGTCATAAGGTTGTGGCCACAGACCACGGAGAGCTTCAAGTGGACCCAGGGTGAGAGGGAGACCGAGACCAACCCCTGCCCTCCAGATAAGCCACTGCTCCCCACTGGCCAGCCCTACCCAGCCCCTACCGACAGCCTCAGCCAGGCCACAAGGAGAGAGCAGCCAGCTGCAAGCTGGGCAAGAGCAAACACAAACCACTAACTGTTGTAAAATCACCCACTCAAGTCCAAAGGCCCCTTAAAAAATAGAAGACCCTGGCCAGGCTAACAGGCTTTGCATGCACCAGCAGGCAGGTATGGAAGACAGTGGGGGCAGATTTCCTAAGGAGCCCCGAGGCTGCCCCCTGCACAGCTCACTGGCACCTGGTGTGGTCCAACAAGAGCAAAAGGGACTTTGCCTCAATGTCTGCGGCTCTCAGAGCTGGCGGCCAATGGCCCCTGGAGGTGGAAGCTACTTAGCTGCATGAAATAGGCCTCTTCTACTGCCCCTTCCTCCCTGCCTCATCTACTTTAGAAACAGATCTAAAGCATAAAAGCTCCCTCTCATCCCAGCCCTGTGCAGTTTAGCCACTGAGTTCAAAATCTGGTAAAAGGTTTTCCAACCCTAAGATTTCAGATCTTAATTTTATTCTTCTCACATGAAAGAGGAACTCTAAGTCTAACATTTTCCATTTATTAAAAAAATATGTGTGGAGATAGCATGTTAGATTCTCTTTGCAAACAAGACCATCTACACTTCTTGGTTGCACAACTCTCCTGGTATATTATTTATTGCAAAGGGAAATTATCGTGCTGATAAGAAAATAGTGTCACTTAAAAATTAGGTGGTTCCCAATCAACTTATGACAGTAATTGCTGTAACATCCTCTTTGATTTAGATATAGTAATATCAATGTAATTGCCACTGGGAAAAAATTATAACGGCTGTTAATGATAACTAACACATAAATGGCAATGAACAGGAACATGTATTTTATATCGAATTCAACCATTGAGCAGCCGTAAGAAACCCAGTGGTTTTCAACAACCTGGCGCCAATCCCTCAAGGAAACTAAGCCTCCCTCCCCCACTCTCCCTGTGTAAATGAAGGGGTGGACGCTCTTGCAGGGGAGTGCAGGGACGTCCTTGGCCTCTGCAGGCTCCGTGATGGAGTCCTCTTCCTGGCAGAGACGATGTGGAGGGCAGCCCCCAGGATAGCAATGGCCGGAACTGCTGGACCAGCTTGCCTCGCAGAGCTGAGCACAGCACCATGAGCAGTCACGTGGAGATTGTCCTGCGTACCTTCACTCAGGCCTTAATGCCTTGGACTCCCATTCACTGGGCACCTACTGTGTGCTGTCTGAAACCACCTTTATCAATTGATGAAGGAGTGCAAGGCAAGAACCAGAGTAAAGGCGCCAAAACTCTGTGCCAGAGCAGGTTTGGGTAAAATAACGATGAAAATAGTCGCACTCCCCTCCTGGCTCTCTGTAATTGCTACTCTAGGAGGCACCACTGGTAGCTGTAAAGATCCTTAACTGTTCTCCATAGGTAACATCGCCTGATTGGAACCTAGGGCTGGTTTTTGAGATCTCTTCCAGGGCCTGCGTTCCAGTGGGGCTGACTCAACTGGTCTTGGACCTTCACACAAGGAACTGCATTCCTGTGGATTGGCTGACCCACCCAGGCAGCAAGCGGGCCGCACCGAGGGACTGGTAGTTCTGCACAGAACCCAACCGATTTACAGCCCCGACTGCTTAAACCTCTGCCCACCAAACTGTCTTTAAAAATCCTGTCTTCTCAATTTTCAGGGAGGTGGATTTGAGAAATTCCTCCTGTCTTCCTGCTTAGCATGGAATGAACTCTCTGCTACAAACCCTGCCGTCTCTGGGAATGGGCTTCCTCTTGGGCAGCGGGCAGATGAACCTGGCTGGACAGTACACATTTGCTGTACTAAAGTGAGGAAGAAAAGTCTACGAGAAACAGGGCCCCCGTCTCTGTCCCACCACCTGTGAACCAGGCACACATGTGCTGACACGGTTTCCTTGCTGTCTGCAGCTCCTGTGCGGAACCGGTAGCCCCTTGCTCCCACCCTGGGTGATGAATGAACAGAGGTATTTCCTGTCCAGCAGGAGGAGGCATAGGATAACTGGCTCTTGGAGTCCAGTGTGGCCCTGGCAGGCACTCGACCCTGGAGGAATGTCATTGCCCGAATGAGCCACAGGCACTTCCATCAATGGACACAAGACTTCTATGGAGAAGAGGCCTTACCTTAGCTATTCAAATGATGACACTCAGCTTGTTCCCTACCCACTTGGCATTTTAACACTGACTGTCACCCAGTAAAGAGGGAGCTCTGAAGAAATGAGTGTCATGAACCAGAGAGCTGAGGGTTTTCCTGAGCCCAGGTCAGAGCAGGGGTCTGGGTGCTAGTGTGTCTAGACTGACCCATTCCTTGGACATGGGTCAGTCACTTAGCCTGGGTAACAGAAGTGGGTCAGCTGCACAGGTGGTCTCCAGAGGGTGCCTTGGGTTGTACTTTGTCCCCACACAGATTCTAATTCTGAAGATCTGAGGGAGAGGGCTTCCCATGTGTGTATCTATGAAGTGCCATGGGAAATTCTGACAGTAACAATAACGACAGTTACAACTCCCTTAGTACTGAGTGAGGCTCTGTCTGATTTACCCATGGCTCATTTTACTCTTAAAACAAATATACAGCTACAAACATTGTCCTATTTTACAAGAAGTGGGTAGGCATAGAGAGCCTGAGTGACTTGCCCACAGTAAGTGGCCAAGTCAAGTTTGGGGCTAGGCAGTTGACCTCAGGTCCCTCGGTCCTGCCCAATATGACATTTGTATATGGTTCCCATGGAAGCCTATATTTGAGAACCACTGGCCTCAAAGACCTACAAGGTCCTATCGATGTTAGTAGCCTATGATAATGTGAGGCTTGATGGGAAATAAAAGGTACAGATCTTTGCGGGGCACAGTGTTGCCAAGGCTGCACCTGGGGCAGAGTGGCCAGCGGCCCTGGGCAGTGGGAGGCCACATGGATACCCGGGAAAGAAGGCTGGTGCGACTTTGCTTCCTGAAAATACGGGTGCCAATACTAACCCTCTCCTATCAAAAACAATTAAAACAGTTAAAATAAAACTTTGTAAAAATATGAAATCATCAACTAATTACAAGAATGAAAGAGGAAGGAAGGGAAGACAGGAGGAAGGGAGGGAAGGGAAGGAACAAAGGAAAAGAAAGGAAGGAAAGACTAGGCTAAAATCCAAGAGGAAATGGAAAAACACAGAGGCAGAGGCACAAAAACCTCTTCTACCACGAGGCTGGCCAAGAATGACGCACTTGAGCTTGAGTTTGCACAGCTTCGCAGGATATGTGGGTCATAAGGTAGAAGCCAGGGCCACTGGGCGTGAGTGCCATGGTTCTAAGCATAGAAAAGAAAAAGAAAAGAGTCCTTGATAATTATAACCACAGGCCAACCTTTGTCTGCATTTGTAGTGCAAATTCGTATGATCTGGTTAGTCCAAAATACCTTGAACCCATGACTTCAGTACAAAGGGGTCTCACCTGATAGTTCACGCAAAGTACCTGGCAGGAGCAAACAAACTCCCCCTAAAGGAATGCGGAATCCTTCATCTTAAACCGCCAGCAATTCCCATAAGGAAAATGAGCAGGTATATTTAAGAAATAGCATGCCCTGAGCCAGGAAAAGAATGTAGAGACAGACACGCAAAGACATCCGGAATTGATAGGCACACGCTGTCAAATAGCAATGCTTACTGCATTTAAAGATATGAATTGAAGAAAAAAATTAAAACAGCTTTGAATATTTGAATAGAAGTGAAAGTAATTTAAGGAAGAATTAATTACAGAATACAGTAACTCAAGTTAGCAATTCAATTTACGGTTTTAATTGCTGACTTGATATGGCTGAAGAGAGGATTCATAAAGTGGAATATAAAAGAGAGGAAAATGTATAAAATTGTACCACAGGTGGTCAAAGAGATAGAGAAAAATATGTAATAAAGGAAAAGACAAAAATAGAGTGAGCAGGTCTTATTTGGCATCAAAGTTTCATAAGGAGAGGCAGGAAGGAAAGTGACAAAGGCAGTATTTGAAGAAATAATGACTGAAAAACTTTAAAATCGATGAAAAGCATAATTTTAAGGATTTAGGAAGGCCAATGAGTCCTAAGTAAGATAAATACAGAGTAGTCACATCTATACATATAACAGAGAAACCAAGAATATTCCAGAGAAGGGCAGTGGGGGTGAGGACGTATCTGTAGTGATAGACCCAAAATGAATTCTCAGTAGCAACTATGGAGGTGTGCACAGAAGGAATGTTATCTTCAATGTATTGAAACACCATGTGCTAATACAGAACTCTATGCCTGAGAATATCTCTCAAGAATGAGGACAGGCTAGGCACAGTGGCTCACACCTGTAATCCTAGCACTTTGGACAGCAGGGGTGGAAGGATTGCTTGAGGCCAGGATTTCGAAGACCAGCTTGAGCAACATTTCCCATCTCTATGAGAAATTAGCTGGGTTTGGTAATGTGTGCCTGTAGTTTCAGGTACTCAAGAGACTGAGGCAGGAGGATTGCAATGAGTTATGATTGTGCCCTTACATCCCAAGCCTGGGTGACAGAGTAAGAGCCTGTCTTTAAAAAAAAAAAAAAAAAAGAGGAAAAATAAAGATATTTTAGACAACAAAAACTGATCAAGTTTATCACAAGCAGATTGCAAGTTGTCAAGAAACTGCAACTCTTTTTTTCAGATTAATATAAGAGTACAAATAATTAGGTTACATTGTTTTCATTTGTTAGGTGAAGTCCTAAGTTATAGTTGAGAAATTGTACTCTAAAAAAAGGAAAGTCTCAAAAGGAAGTTTGATGTGAGAAAGATTGTGGAGTGAAAAAAAAAATCAGAAACATTTTGGTAAATAATAAAGAGAATATTAAAACACAATAATGTGAGATTCAAAGTAGATGTGTCTCAATGTTCCTATTAAGTCCGTCCATCAGCGGCATAACGAAATGGATTTAAAGCTCTAAAGTCCTTGTACGATCTAGGTAGAAGGTAAAGGCACTCCTTAACATTCGACCTGATAATAAGTGGGTACAGGTTGTAATTTCTAGGTTTTCACTGAAAGAAGTAGTAGGGGAAAAAGAAGGGATGAACAGGAAACCTCTGTAACCAAAACAAGGAACAAAGGATGAGAAAGAGAAACACCCAGAGAGGCTCAAGACATGGTGTAGGGCAGGGGGATATAAATTCAAATATATCCCAAATTATATTAAATTTAAATAGGCTGATTATCCTACCTAAAAGACAAAAATTGTCCAAATGTATAATAAATGCAAGTATAGGCCGTTTACAAAAGATACACCTAAAAATAAGTATACAAAACCACTGAAATTAAAATAAAGAAATAAGACTTACCCCCATGCAACTAACGAGGGCTGGCTAGAGTTACTGGGAGACATCTCAGCCCTGCCGTGACCAGACTGTAGAAGGCATGCAGTTCCAACAGTCTGTGCCACTTCTGAATGGTGCCCAAGAATTATTCTGAAATGGCCTTTGTCCAGAGGCCAATTTGGAGGATTCTAGTTTCCTGGTGCCAACTATGTAGCATATTTCATCTAATCTGAGCTTTAACCTTTAAAAAAGGCACCGTTAACTTAAGTAGCAATAAGAAGGAAAAAAAAAAAAAACTCCTGCCTTTTAAAATAGAACAATGTTTCTTGTCAATTTGATTTTTTATGTTTATTGGAAGAGGTCTTTTACTAACTTAGACTAATTTAGACACATTTTTTTGAAAATCTACCTTTGAACATATAGAAAGGAAAATGTAAGATATTTCTAAAATGTTTTTCCATTCAGAGTCTAAGCACCTGTGGCCCCTCAGCTCAGTGTCGGTGCTGTACAGACCTCGCTGTCCTCTGTACAATCAGGGAGCTGACGGTGGTGGGGCTTTTCCCGAGCAAGCCACTGCTGGCTCCAGAAATATCTTCCAGCCTACGTTCTGCAAGTTCACTCGATCTTACCGGAAGTTGTCCAGGAAAGATTTTAATGCAGTTATGTGTCATGTTCCTTCCTAAAATAGTGCTTAAATATTTGTGACTATTGCTGGAGGTTTGCAGTGACCCCATCAGGCACCAGAATCAGCCATGTGTGAGCCCATGTGACAACAACCACTTCATCACAAATGGCCTTCAGAGTGTGTCACTGATTGCAAAATTACCCTGATTTCAGAGATAGTCGCTGGAGGAAACAAAGACTTGATGGGGTTAACCGATCAGAGAGCTCACCTTGGGACAGCCCTGCCCTTAACAGGCATGTTCCGAGTACCCAGGGGCAGAAGCCTGGGACTTTACCGAGCTTGCAGAACTGGTTGTTCAGCAGGCTTTACGCCAGGTTCTTGGTACGGTCTGAGCGTATGAAAGGTGAAAGGAAAGGAAAGCAGAGCGGAGAAGCGGTGGGAGTAAGCTTGCAGCATGGTGGTTAGGGCTGGGACTCATGCATACAGGCTAGAGAGTCCCCCAGAGGTAGGTTCAGATCCTGACCCTGTGCTCCCCAACCTCAATCATTAGAACGCTTTGGCCATCAGCTGCTTTTTTTAGGAGATGGGTATAGTACCCACAGCGTGTCCCTGTGTGGGGAAGAGTGGCAGCCGCTTCCCTGTAAGTCACGTTCTGTGAAGTTGCTGTGAACACTGACTGGCAGGACAGTGAGCCATCCTTCGCTCCTACAGGAAACACAGGGTCATGTTCCTTTGAGCCTCTGGTCACAACATCTTTATCGACCAATTAATACATTATTTTATATGTGTTTCTGTTGAAAGACTTTTTAAAAAATATATAGGCCTGATTCATTAACATTGAAGTCACAGCCACGGGCATAAAAACTCAGGCCTATCTGAAGCTTTGTGACACACATTTCTACTGGGAGGCACCTCCCAGGCTTCTGGGGCTTGGAAACTCGACAGCAGTTCAGCACGATGCTCGGACATCATTTTAAACTGCAAAATCACCAAAAAAGGGACAAAATGCAAACTGTGTGGTCCTAGATAGAACACAAAAAGGACACTTGTTCACGGTGTGAGCTGAGACAAGAAGGGAGAGTGTCACCACCTCCAGCCTCAGCGGGACACGTGCGCTCAAGGAAACTGCAGGTTCCACTGCTGCACACACATCTGTGCGTGGTCAGGCAAGCACTGAGTCAGATCGGGGATACACACATCTGTGCGTGGTCAGGCAAGCACTGGGTCAGATCGGGGGTACACATGTCTGTGTGGTCAGGCAAGCACTGAGTCAGATCGGGTGTACACATGTCTGTGTGGTCATGCAAGCACTGAGTCAGATCGGGGGTACACGTGTCTGTGTGGTCACACAAGCACTGAGTCAGATCGGGGGTACACGTGTCTGTGTGGTCACGCAAGCACTGAGTCAGATCGGGGGTACACATGTCTGTGTGGTCAGGCAAGCACTGAGTCAGATCGGGGGTACACATGTCTGTGTGGTCACGCAAGCACTGAGTCAGATCGGGGGTACACATGTCTGTGTGGTCAGGCAAGCACTGGGTCAGATCGGGGGTACACATGTCTGTGTGGTCACGCAAGCACTGGGTCAGATCGGGAGTACACGTGTCTGTGTGTGGTCACGCAATCACTGAGTCAGTTTAGGGGTACACATGTCTGCGTGGTCATGCAAGCACTGAGATTGGGGGTACATGCATCTGTGTGTGGCCATGCAAGCACTGTGTCAGTTTGGGGGTTACAAATAAATTTGAGCATGTAGGAAAATTCTCAAATGCAGAATCTGCAAGAAACGAGGACCAGCTATATGTAGTAAAGTACCTGATATGTGGGAAGTGTCCAGTGAGAAGTGACGCCTTTAATTCCCGGGTGACCCACCGTGTGTCGTTGAAATCCTGCCATACAGTGACAGCTAGAGAAGAGTCGTGCAGAGATGGAAGGACGTGCCCTGTCCCTGACCCGTCCATCCTTCCCACACACATCTGCTGACTATCTGTTTGATGCCGGGCACAGAGAACAGAGACAGTGATGTAGTCTCCAGCTAGTAACGTACAGAGCAGAGTATCAGACAAGGAGGCGGTATTAGACAGGCTGGGCTGCTGTAACAACAGGTCACAGACAGGATGTTTAAACAACAGAAACTGCTCACAGTCCTGCAGGCTGGACGTCTGAGATCAAGGTGCAGCAGAGCTGGGCTCTGGTGACAGCTCCTTTCCTGGCTTGCTTCTCACTATGTCTTCCTGTGACAAAAAGAGACTCAGTTCTCTGCCTCTTCTTATAAAGTCAGTGACCCTGTCTCATCAGGCCCACCCTCGTGACTTCAATTAACCTCCAGCACCTCCTCCGAGGCCCTCTCTCCAAACATAATCACATTGGAGGTGACAGCTTCAACATGGCCGTTCGGTCCATTGCCCGGCCTACTCCTGAAGACGCGCCGCCACTCTCGGACACGCAATCGGCAAACCGCACTTGACATGTGCTGCACGGAGCTCTGAGCACTTCAGAAGTGATGATTATTTGATCCTCACACCTCGGAGGTAGACCCTCATGTTACCCTCATGTATTTGTCAGGGTTCTCCAAAAAAGTGGCTGATTGGAGATTGTTCACAGATGCGATGAGATCGCAGAGGCTGAGAGACCCACCATCCCCTGTGCACAAGCTGGACGGCCAGGAAAGCAGGTGCGGGACCGTGTCCTCCCCTGAAGACCCGAGACCCAGAAGAGCCGGCAGAGCTGGCCCTACTGAGGACAGAGGCCCGTGTCCCAGCTCGGCCAGTCAGAGAAAGCAAATTCAACCTTCTTCTGCCTCTGTGTCATTCAGACCTTCACCGGGTTGGGTGAAATTCTCACACTGCAGTGGGCGGTGGGCATGGCCCATTCCACTAATCCAAATGCTAATCTCATCCGGACGCACCCAGAAACAACACTGAACCCAACATTGCATCTGGGCATCCTGTGGTTCAGGAAAATTGGTACATAAAATTAACCAGCACATTTCATTTTATAGATGAAAACACAGGGGCTCAAGAGAGCAAATAACTTGCCCAAGCTGACATGGCTTCAAAAATGCCAAGGTCACCCCAGAGTCTGTACTCTCAACACAGGGGTCATCAGTTAACATGGGCTATGCATTTATGTCATTTGTAATTATGCCAAGTTAAAAAAAAAATCAGGATCTCGGCTCAGCGCCTACAGCTCAAGTGGCCAAGGTGCCAGCCACATACACCAGAGCTGGCAGGTTCAAATCCAGCCCAGACCTGCCAAACAACAATGACAACTACAACCAAAAAATAGCCAGGCGTTGTGGCAGAAGCCTGTAGTCCCAGCTACTTGGGAGGCTGAGGCAAGAGAATCGCTTGAGCCCAGGGGTTGGAGGTTGCTGTGAGCTGTGACACCACCGCACGCTACCAAGGGCGATAGCTTGAGGCTCTGACTCAAAAAAAAAAAAATCAGGATCCCAAGATGGTTGAGTTTTTTGACAATGCCCCAAACTAGATCTCCATTATGTCAAGTGATCAAGTAAGCTTGTTGAAAATTATTCAACTCAGCAAAAATCATTAAATCCTCTGGAAAAATAGTGTGTTAACCTAATAAATGTTTCACATTTCTAACCATTGTCTGGCCTTGTGCACATATAGAGAGGTACAGAAGAGGAAAAGGAGAGAGAACTGACCGTGTGACTGCCCTGCAGAAGGGTAGTATCAGCTCAGACCCACTTAGGGTCTGGCTAAGCTCTCTGGATTCACTTGCCTTCTCTGAGAAATGATGTTAACACCTGCCCATTTCTGGTCTCTCGTGACATCCACAGGTGGTGAGGCATTCAGATACAAAGTTTACAGCACCAATGTGTTTCCTCTCCACTTTTTCTTTCTCCAACCTGCAGCCTCAACACCCTCCTAACATTATTGAAAAAAATAATCTGAAAAATAATGCATTGCCATTTTCTCATTGATCTAGAAAACTTTTCTCTTCCAATCACATTTTCAATTTCATGGAATTTTAAATTATCTGAAGAGCAGATTTCTTGTCAAGTATTCTGTCTGCACACCCTGTGGTTCTACGGTTTGATTAATAAGAGCAGATTGGTTAAGCCTCACACACACCTTTGTGCTTTCACCACACACGAGTTGTCTGCTGAGCATTCTGACCCAAGACCCGCCAGTTCGGAAGAGACAATGAGTTCGTGAAGTCATGCATCTGACTAAGTGGGTCTGAGTTGATACTACCCTTCTGCAGGGCAGTCACACATACAGTCTTCAGCTCACTAATGCCATTTCTAGAAATCTATCCAGGGCAAATAATGAGAGATAAGCAGAGAGATTTGTGTTAAGCTTTTTGTCACAGTATAATTTCTAGGTCAGAAGTTACAGTGTGTCTTTGTGAGGGTATATAATGTATCCATTAACAATCATTTTTGTTTCTTTTTTTAGAGACAGAGTCTCACTTTGTTGCTCTCAGTAGAGTGCTGTGGCATCACAGTTCACAGCAATCTCCAGCCCCTGCGATTAGGTGATTCTCTTGTCTCAGCCTTCTGAGTAGCTGGGACTACAGGTGCCCACCACAATGCCCAGCTATTTTTTTGTTGCAGTTTGGCGGGGATTGAGTTCCAACCCGCCACCCTCGGTATATGGGGCCAGTGCCCTACTCACTGAGCCACAAGCGCTGCCCATTAAAAATCATTTTTAAAAACTTCCTGATGCATTGTGGAAAGAGAAAAAAACAGGTCATAATAGGTGTGCTCAGCATGACATGATTTGGGGTAAGCATAGATGTACTGGGAGGGGGGGAAGCCTATAAAGAAGTTGGCTAAAATGCTAATAGCCGTCTCTCAAGAGCAGCAGCAAAAATGTATGACCACTTTATTTCTTCAATGTCTTTTTATGCTTTTTTCGTGTTTTCTGAATTTCTACAATAAGCATGTGTTTCCATGAAAGGATAGCCATGGAGCCATTTCTACTTCATAAATGCATTCGAGTAGCCTGAGTCCTCTCGCATGGTGTCATCAGCGGGGTGGGGCAGTCCTCTCCTTGGGGATGGGGCTCTTCCCAGGGCCCTATCTCCTGCGCACCACTAACATCAAGGTGAGCTATGCAGCTGCTCTGTGCACTGACTCGGTTAAATTAGAGAGGCCATCACCTGTGTGCTTCAGTCCGACCAGCCCCACTTTTATTCTGGGGTGAATCTGAAAACCCCAGCCTCAGTTGCCAGCCTCTAAGGCCCTAGCCAACTAGTGCGTAACTCTGTGAAGCCACACGTGTGCGTAACTCTGTGAAGCCACACGTGGGACCAAGCCTTAAAGGCAGAGTGAAAGCCTCGGCCTTGCAGGAAGCTTACCTGGTTATCTCAGCATGGGGCAGCTTACGCCGCCCTCACCTGAAATCCTGGACACCTGGAGAGGAAACCCTTGCTCACCTTCGCTTTCTCTGCCAATAGCACGTCCTGCATCACGTCCAGGTTCCGGACCGGCAGCGCGGAGTTCTGATTCTTCCCGTCTGCCCGCTTCACTTCCCCAGCACTCCCAGTCCTCCAGCCTCTGCTCCCCTGCCCTGGGCACCAGTAGGAAGCCTTGCTCTCCTCCCCGCTGGAGGGCCTGGGCTGGACACCAGCGCTCCCCGGCCACATGGTCTGCACCTGTCCCTCTCTGGGGAGGACGCTGTGCCCACGCCCCGCCCTTGGGCTGTCTCTGTCCTTCCACGGGCCATTGGGCCAGAGCGGATGTTGGCGCAGGGCACACGACAGCTGCCAGGACCAAGCTCTGGGCTCCCAGCTGCACCTGCTGCGTCCAGGCCCCCACCTCCACCTTCCCGGCCCTCTCAGCCCGATCTCGGGGAGGGGTCTCCACGCCAAGAGGCCCCACTGCTCTGCTCTCCCGCCCACGCCCTAACTTTTTCCTGGCAAATCCCTCCATGGCACCAAGGCTCGGAATTTAGGGGCTGTGCTGCCCTCATATCCCTGGACCTCCAGGTCCCACTGGACTGCTGGCCTCAACCTCACCCTCCCAGAAACACCCTCGCTTCTTGATACCGTGTTTGATATCACGGTGGCCTCCTCCCCCGAGGTTTCAGCTACCCATGGTCAATATACTATTTTGAGAGAGAGAGAGACAGAGAAAGAACTCAAGTAACTTTTATAACTATCTGTTGCTATAATTGTTCTGTTATTAGTTATTGTTAATCTCTTACTGTGCCTCATTTATAAATCAGACTTCATCATGGGTACTTCCATATAGGATTACATATAGGAAAAAACAGCATATACAGCGTCCAGTACTGTCCACGGTTTGACAGGTCTCCCCCAAAGGAAGGGGGGCTGCTGGTCTCCTGCCCCCGTGGGCTCCGGAGTGCCCTCTCCCTGGAGATCCCATGCCGAGGGTCTTGAACTTGGTAGGGGCCACAGGAAAACTTCCCTTTCGTCCTGGGAGGGTTCACTGAAAATTTGCTGGCAAAAGGGAGATGAATGGGAGAAAAGGCAGACACATTTATTGGATCACAGTTTTACTAACACAGGAGGCTTCAGAATGAAGACCCAAAGATATAGACTAGAGGGAATTGTCTAGTTGTGCACTTATGTTCAACAAAGTATGGTCACCCATGTGGAAATAACATGGGACAAGAAGGGTGTGACCTGCTGACCATAGGCTGAGAGGTGAACCCCAGCAAGGCCTGTGTGTCTGCAGCAGGGATTTTCACCTAGTGTGCCCTGAACAGTTTTAAAGGTAATTAATGAAATTATTTTCAAAAGAAGTTCAAAAGCACAGTAAATACATCCTTTTTCACTCTTTGTTTTTTTTAACAAGTGATCAGTTTATTAAGAATTAAACAAAGGTATGATGTGATACAGTACAAGCAAGACACTCAAGATAGGTATAATAATACTACTCACACAAAAACTTAAATTTCACCTCAAAAAAAATCACAAAAGAGAAAGCAATTTCACCATTATAAAATAAGATATTTCATGCAAAGTGTTAACTCTGCCCTCCCCCCAAAGCCCAACCTCCCAACAAACAAAAAACTATCTGGGAATACTGCTATGCTAACATATTAACCACAATATAATCATTCATAGGAAAACAGTAATTAAGCAATGAATTAAATTAAATAACAAAGTTCAAACTATCATAAACTCATAGATCACAATGATTTTACAAGACATGCAATTCCAGAAATCTTATAAACAATAAAAAAAGAAGAAATATTTCAATATCATTCTACTTGATGTGGATACACCTGATGTTGAAATTGGAGAAAATATATTGTTGTAAAGGGAAATTACAAACATGTTTCACTTATATCCTAAACAACATATTGACAAATTGAATTAAAAAATTAATGTTTAAGTAATGTACTTTGGTCAAAAATGAATCCAATTTATATGAA
>CAUYON010095243.1:0-31378 GCA_963573935.1 Arctocebus calabarensis
CCTTCATGGCATTTTCTTGATCACTATATAAAGACATTGATACTCTACATTTAATAAGTTTCACCAGTACCCTGCTAAGATGCACCGTAGGTGTGATCCTACTAATTGCCCTCCCTCCACCCATACTCCCCCCTCCCCTCCACTCCCTTTCCCCTTTCCCTGTATTCCTATGCTATAATTGGGTTTTAGCCTTCACATGAAAGCTACTTTACCTCTTTTGTGTTTACATGGATGGAGCTGGAACATGTTCTTCTTAGCAAAGTATCTCAAGAATGGAAGAAAAAGTATCCAATGTACTCAGCCCTAATATTTATTTATTTTGAGACAGAGTTATGTCACCTTTAGAGGGCCGTGGCATCATCATAGTTCACAGCAACCTCAAACTCTTGGGCTCAAGTGAACCTCTTGCCTCAGCCTCCTGAGTACAGGGACTGCAAGCATGTGCTACCATGCCTGGCTAGTTTTCCAATTTTTAGCAGAGACAAGGTCCTATGCTTGCTCAGGCTGGTCTTGAACTCCTGAGCTCAAACAATCCTCTTGCCTCAGCCTCCTGGAGTGCTAGGATTAAAGGCGTGAGCCACACAGACTGATTTTTTTTTTTGTAAAGGTTTTATATTTTATTGCTGACATTTTATTTCAATATCTCATTTGAAAATAGGAGTGTGCCTGTGAATTTGACAGCGATATCTGCCTTTCTTGCACTATACCTTCTCTTTATTGGTGAGATGGCTGAGATGTTTTTCCCTCTGATCTTTACTGTACTACTCGTGAGAAGAGGAGACAATGTGAACCTGTATCCTGAAGATAAAGATTTGGCAATGGAGTCATGCATCCTGTGTTCTTTCTCTTCTCCACTAGAGTTTTCTGCAAAAGCTAAAGCAGTGACTTTATTCAACACCTGCATCTTTAACAACCATGGTAGTATAATTACCTTTCTTGAACATTCTATAGAATTGTCAAACAGCAATTTTCTTCTAGAAGACAGGCTGTATAATAATGTTGTTTACATACAGAGTTTTACATCTCTTAAACTAAAAATCTAATTACAAGAATCTGAAATTTACCGCATGTTTATAATTTGATCTTTACAAAATTGCTAATCAGAGTACCTTTAACATGTATTATGAAGCAGAAAAATATATATAGTGGCAATAAATTAAATATTTTGGAATTTCTTGAATATATGTTAATTTCTATTAATACTGCTGTTATTAATGCTATTTGGTATTTTATTGCATTTCTCTATATTCAACCTGTTTGTGGAAAAAGGTAGCTTACAGTGAAAAGATTCCTCAAGACTATCTGATGTCATCACTTCTTCTTTGTTAATGAAGAGTACCAATATTTAAAAAGGACTGCCATCACACTTTATGACATAGTCAAGCAAGCTGAGACAATCCTTTCAATAGTAGACACACCAGATAGTAATGCCAATACTAAATAATGAGATTAGAATTTAGATACTGTACTGTAATTTGATAAAGTGGCTTATGCCCAGTTTGTGTAAGCACTTATCTTTGTCATCCTGATTTTATAATTTTTGAAGTGCAAATGGAATTGTCAACCGCTGGAAGCAGTGGTACTTCTACTACAAGGTGAATGTTAAAGTGGAAAATTTAACATATCATCACAATATTTCATTCTGGTACAAGCTCTAAATTAATGTTATGAAATGTTATGAGCATACCTATAAAACTACCACTTACAAAAAATTAAAGAGTATCTTTTATAATCTTCAAATTGTCACTCTGGCAATTCCTTTGTTGCTCCACATTATTCTCAGAATGTCTAGTCAGCTACATTTTCCTTCTATGCTTCTGTTCAGAATTTCTGTGCTCTATGCCAGTTTGTGTCCAAGGATTCTGTAAATGTTTCGCATTTTTTTCTAAGCATGGAAAAGCCACTCAATGTAACATCTAACATACAACCTTCTCAAGTTCTTTCTCAAAAAGAATTCTATCGGCTTGGTGCCTATGGCTCAACGGGGTAAGGCGCCAGCCACGTACATCAGAACTGGCGGGTTCAAATCCAGCCCAGGCCTGCCAAACAACAATGATGACTGCAACTAAAAAATGGCTGGGCATTGTGGTGGGCACCTGTAGTCCCAGCTACTTGGGAGGTGAAGGCAAGAGACTTGCTTGAGCCCAGGAATTGGAGGTTGCTGTGAGCTGTGATGCCACAGCACTCTGTCCAGGGTGACAGCTTGAGGCTCTGTCTCAAAAAAAAAAATACATTCTATCATTCTCAAAAAAAATCACAAATTAATTAAAAAACAAGAATTCTAATGGTCTTAAATAGAATTGTTTTGAATTTCCATCAATTATCTAGATAACTAGTATTTTTTCATGCGGTTCCAGTCTATAGAAATATAACTATCATGTATCATACATTTCATACTGTAAATATCTTGGTCATATACAATATGATTTTTGTGCTTGAAATTTTAAATATGTCAATAGAAGGAATCATGAAGTTTGAAATGCTAAAAGTGTGTTCTTTATGTTTTGATTCTCAGCTTAAATCTTGACAATTCCCGTTAGGAAAATAACATTTGAAAAAGGAAATGATACTCAAAAACATTCCTTCTATTCATGAAAAATCAATAGCCATATTTCATTATGTAAAACATGTTGCAATTCCTATTTACCTCCTGTATTTCTGGGCCTTCCATAAGATATAGTATACATGTATGATGGTCGATATGTGTGTGGGTTACATATATTTCACATGCAAATACCAGAAAGCAAGTACCTGTGGCTCAGCAAGTGGGGCGCTGGCCCTATATATCAAGGGCTGAGTGTTTGAGCCCGGCCCCAGCCGAACTGCTTCAAAAATTAGCCAGGTGCTGTGATGGGCACCTATGGTCCCAGCTACTTGGGAGGCTGAGGCAAGAAATTCGCGTAAGCCCAGGAGTTGGAGGTTGCTGTGAGCTGTGATGCCACGGCACTCTATCCAGGGTGACAACTTGAGACTCTGTCTCAAAAAAAAAAACAAAACCCAAAAACCCTATTAAAAAAAAAAGAATAGCATTTCCATTCACCTTCTATGTGGCAGTAATGGTCACTAAAGCAAGAAACAATTCCCTCTCTCTAACTTCACGTTCTGCAAGAGCCTGCTTTATATTTTTTAGGGTTTCTCTCATCCTACCTTAACTGGATTAAAGAATAAGGACAAGTTTTCTCCGTTACAAAATTCTCGTTTAATCCTTATCCACACTTAATTTATCAAATTAAATCAGACAAGATTGATGTGGGGGCTTTTCAATCTGGACATGTGTGTAAAATCGGCACACAAGGGTTTGTAAAGGGTGCCCACCGTGACTGGTCACAGCCTCTTGCTTCAGCTGCCCTTGCCTCCATCCAGGAGGGGTCAGCTTGCTCCTTGGTGTTCCACTGTGGGCTCTGAGGGGAGACACGCAGCTACACAGCCTCCAGCAGAGTTACTTATTACACCCGAGCCTCCTTCACCTGCCCCAGCCATTCAAAATAACATCACACCATAAAATATTCATGAACCCCGCCACGCTGCAGTCAGGGGCTCGCTGCTGCAGGTGGCTGTTACATCAGTAATTGCCCGATACTTCCCTCCACAGCGTAAAATTGTTTTCATTATGAGTCATGAACAGAGAGCCAAGCAAAGCCCTCTTGAGTGGTTTCCCAAGGGCTGGAGGGAGGTGGCACTTAACTTAAACAGGCGCTTTTTGGCTTAGATTTAAAAAAGAGAGAGAGAGAGGCCAGTGAAAGCTCATCATTAACTCTCCTTCTAAATGCAACAAAACGCAGAAGCTCATGCAAAACTCCCATAAAGATTATCCTAAATGTCTCAGTTACTAGGAAGAGCTTTAGGGGCCTTCGCGGGTCTTAGGATACTTCAAGCTGCAGAGAAGGGAATAACTTTCCACCTGACTGAAGTTCCCATGGAGTGCAGAGCTCAGGGATAAGAAGGTTTCAGCAATAAACTCCTGCATTGTGAGGCAATAATGCTCAGCCAGGTCCCCGCATTTTGATTCAAGGGTGTCTTTTTCTTTCCCCCCTGTGGAGGACTAATCACAGCTCCACTTTGTTTAATTGCAGCAAAGAGAGAAATGTGTTTAAGAAGTCATTCTGGACCCCTTTAAATGAATGCTGGGGTTCTGCAAGGACAACAAACAGGATGCATAATAAATAAGATTTAATTTTCAGATCAAAATAGGCAAAGTTAAAGATTTTTTGTGACTGATCTAGGAGAGATACTGGGATAAAGTGGGTAGAAACTGGAAGGAAAAAAAGGGAGGGGAAAGCAACAAGTGGGATTAAAGTCTGGTTTTTTAATATAGTACAAGCAGTTTTTGCATGGTGGGTGGAGCCTTACAGGAGGAAAATCTTTATAGAATTGGGAGCTGGTACTTTCCCCTAGCATTTTGATTCTGATTTAGAAAGAATAAAAGAAGGAAGGGAGAGAATGAGGGAAGGGAGAGAAGAAGAAAGAAGATGAAAGGGACGGGCCGGGAAGGGAAGGGAATGGAAGGGAAAGGAAAGGACCTTGTAAATTATGTTAAAAATATTTGACAGATTTTGCCTCTTCTCAGTTTCAAGCTCAGGCCTAGCAAGTGTTGGGTGCAATATGGGCCTTGAAATGGCCTCAGGGTCATGGACTCAGGGGCTAGGGGTGGGCAGGGGTTGGAAGAGAAAGTATTTATCTATCACATCCTTTCTTTCTGAGTTTGACAAAACTAAACCCAAGACCAAATGATCAGGAAGCACCCTTTCTCATTAATTTAAAATCTATTTATTTCTTTCTACTATGGCCTTCAGAGCCTCTTCTTAGTGGAAAATTAACTGTTTTCTACTTGTAAAATATGTACTTGCTTATGGTTATCACTTTCCCCAGAAAATGTTTCCGTTGGACAATGTATGACATGATCTTCCAATTATGCAGCTGTCTTGAATGGTCTTATCAACCTTGAAAATGTGCAATACAAATCTCCCTTCTCAAAGCTATGACCTATAAATTTCTATAGATTGTCTTTTTCCCCCCTGAAAGGAGTTTTCATCAACTCATTAAGAGAGAAAATATTAACTCTTTTTTATTTTAATTTATGGAACAATTTTGATAGTATTTTTTTTTTTTACTAATGTAGCATCCATTGATAAATTGACCAGAGATAACTGTCAGTCTCATAAATTGGAGAATGAAACAGGCATAAAGGCACTCATGAGTATGTGTTCCAGGGGGCTTCTTCTGGGATAAATGGAAGATGTAAGGTTATTCAGCATCCAGCAAAACCAATATGGAGCGAGTGTGTATGCATGTGTGCTTGCGCGCGTGTGTGCCCACCATATACATATGGATCATGAATGACGGATTTCTTTTGCATTTGGTAACTATAGACCTTTTTCCCTGACTGCTTCAAAATGAAAACCACTATGTGTTTGAATGTTGTATTATGCCTACTCCCTTTTTGAGTGAAAGGCGGCTTTAAAAAGTAAGGTGTATCATTGCCAAAAGAGGGCTAAATAGTATTGTCAGCATTTTGAGAAGGAATAGGTCCTTTTCTTTTTCCTTCTCAAACTCCTTTCTGGACAGCTGTTAGTGACTTAGCGCACTTTTCATATGGATATGTATGTTAATGGCAGGCAATGAACTGGAGATGGAGAGGCCCAAACACAGGCCCAACTCTTCAGTGCACATCAAAAGCCTTTACAAAAGGAGCAGTAAAAGAGGCAGCGATTGCGGAGCCTTCACTTTTGTACCCTGAATTAGTTCTGCAAGCAATGAAACTGATCTTTTCTCCTTGCCAGAAAAGTCTGCTGATTTTTGTGAGTGCTCATTAGCACAAGAGGCATTTGTGAAGATAATTGACTGACGCTGATACTGCTGGCTGTCACAACAGTGCCAGCCAGCAGTGTATGTGCATTTTAATAGTCGTATTTTTTTTTCCCTTTCTTAGACTTCATGGTTTCTAAAAGATACGAGTCTTTCAAAGATTTTACATTCTTCTCTGGAGTGGAAGGTTTTCAAAAATCTTCCCTTTGAAAACTAACAACCAATCTTACTTTTAAAAAATGTCCTTTTCTAGATAGTACCTGGTATATACATGGCTGTCTAATTTTAAAAGGTAGCATCATGTATTCCATCCATGCATCTGGACAGAAATTGTGCAAATAAACAGACCCAAATTATCTTGCTATCAGATAAACATTCAAGTAATAGTGTATACCACCGGGCTTCTGGAATACAAACTATTGTGCTGGAGAAGTGATGATAAGTAAGGCAATACTCCGTTTACATCATAAGCACCCACAATTATTGCCTAAATTTTCAAACTTTTTAAATAGTTTCTCTTTTTTTGGCAGACATGCTCACAGATTTAGAAAATTAAGGAGAAAAGAAGTGTTTTTGGAGATCCTAACATAGCTATGTTTTGACATGAGATTATCTTCTGTGTGATGCTACCACCCAATTCGAGACTCTGAAGTATCAAAGCATAAGTGTTAGAGGACAATTGAGTCTGTGCATAGAGTATCAGGAAATTCTGCACGGAATGTGATGTGAACGGTCCTATTCACTGAAGTTTCTGCTGCCAATTCACAACATAGTGTAGAAACTCGTGTTACTTGGTTGACATATGCCTGCTCCCTTTTCTAAAGGAACTTCTAAAACATTTGCTTTATTTAATTATACATTTATCAGTCCTTTATATAAAAGAACACATCTGGGAATTTATGTGTCATTGCAGCAAAATACAGACTTCCTCATACGTGTCTTATCTAAAATGAGTGTCATACCATGGCAGTATGCTAAATCTTTTGTAATCAATATATTTATTAAGCTGTTTATGGACTCTGTACATTGAATATTCTCAGAATACTATTTTTCTAAAGCACTTTAGAAGCTGCTTAGTTATAACATGTGACAGAGAGAGTATTTTCTGTGAGAGAGAAATAAGTCATTTTCTCAAGTTAAGGATGACAAAGTAAGTTGAGTGAGAGTCACTTCTGTACTCTCACCACTTTAGAATGAAAATGAGTTTTCTCCTTCAGCCTCTGCCATGTGTGTTGCCAGCAGCTCAGCTCACTGATAAACTAGGATGCTCTGAAAGGGCTCTGGGGGAGACTGAAAAGGTTGGCCATCTCACTGAACATGCTTTTGAATCTGCTGTTTGATGTGCTTTTTAGAAATAGGCTCTTGATTTTTTAAAATGTACCTATTGCGTCAACATTTTCTGAAAAGCTGGCCATTGAATCCTTGATATTTCAACTTTGTGGGGTTGTATATGTTCACAGCACAGATGAGCACAAGCTAACATAATTTTGAAAAAGAATTGGAATCTTTTTTATTCTTTTTCACCAGTACTTGGTTTTTCTTGGATGATGTTCTGATAGGAGGCATCATCCAAGAAAAACCAAGTAGTGAGGGGTGGGTCGTGTGTATGAAGGGCTGTGTTTGGGGGCTGGCACTCCTCCCCTTCTGTTACTAACCACAGCAAAGAGGATGTTAGGATTAATATTTTCTTTAAACATCTATCTTTTGAGAAAAACTGGCTCAGAGAATAATTATCTACGTGGGATAAAGAGGACAACATGAGAAAAACTTGAGTCCAAAAACAGACAGAAACTAGGAAAAATAAATAAACAGGTTATTATCCACCCTTCTGCAAGTACCTGAACTCGTGTGGGGAAATATGATGAGGATGGCTGTCAATTCTCTCTTGAATGTCAAATGCTGGAATCAGAGGTAACAGAACAAGAATTAGAGACTTTTCAAGTCATTCATCAAATGTTTTCTACAATGTTTGAGGTACTATTCAAGGCACTAGAATAAAACAAGTCCCTTTCCTCAGAGGGGTTAGCTTCAGAGGAGGCATGGAAATAGAAAGATAGTAATAAATATGTGTTAGGTAGGAAGACATAGTATTGAGATAAATAAAACAGGGTAAGTTGATAGAATTTGGGTTGCTATTGACAGAGGTTTAGGAGGGTTCCTCTTAGGAATAGACACCTGAGCAGAGACTGGAGGAAGCAGGGAAGTCAGCCATGTGAATATCTCAGGAGAGAACATTGCAGGACGGTGAGGGACGTCCCTTACCAATGTCCTAGAGGACTGCAGGAGTGACAAGGAGGGTATAAAACTTGCCACATAACTTGAATGTAGCTGTCTCCAGCATAATGCAGTATGTCTTGCGGTGGTAATTTGTATTCTGACTTTTTTCAAACCCATATAGCATGTGTGGCAAGGTCAATGGTAGACATCATTTGTATACAAATGTATTTTATTTTATTTTATTTTATTTATTTAGCTTTTGAGACAGAGTCACATTCTATGCTCTGGGTACAGTGTGGTGGCATCAGAGCTGATAGCAACCTCAAATCTTGGGCATAAGCAATCCTCTGGGCTCAACCTCCCTAGTAGCTGGGACTATAGTCCCAACCTGGCTAGTTTTTAGAGACAGGATCTCACTCTTGCTCAGGTTGATCTTAAACTAGTAAGTTCATGCAATCCACTCTCCTCACTCTCCCAGAGTGCTGGGAGTATAGGCATGAGCCACTACACATAACTACAAATATATTTTAGATCAATGAGATCCTGTGTCTACAGTGAAATCACATATGTTGGAGAAATAGACTTGTAATCTTTTAGTGTTGAGCAATATAATTTCACCAATAATTTTCTTTGGGGTTATTGTCTATTTCTGTTAAGTATTTTATTCATTTAGCAGGAATGTGTATGTTTTAGAATATCTTCATATATTTTTGAAAGGAGAAAAAAAAGGCAGTCCAATTAAGAGGAGTCAAATATGGAGAAAATTGCTAACCTGATGATTAGAAAATCTAGGCTGATAGAACAAAACTGGGAGACAGGCTCCAAGAATGGCCAAGTAAGCAATGCAACTGAACATAATTGTAAGTAGCAAATGTATTCTGGAGAAGATTATGAGTTAGACCCATTCACATAATCCAAATCATAATCAAAATATATCAAGAGACCTTACTATGTAATGCAGAGTTTAGAAACCAACAGTCTAGCGTATTAGGGCAGCGACATTAAAATGTATACCTTATCCAGAGATATCAAACATTTGGATTCGTTTTATGTGATCCTACCCTATTTTTAGCTGTTGGCAACTATTAAAACCCACATGTAAAGCATACCGATGGTCTGAATTCTGCCTACTACTATATAGTTCACAACTTCTGATTTAAAGAAGGCTTATAGATGAATTTTTTCAATAAATAAAATCATATAATACAAGTTAATACCCCTGATTTTTCATGTTTTTCTTATTTTTGTAGACAAATATGGTTTATGTGGAATGTTTCTGCACTAGTTAATTGTGGGGAGTGTTTCCGTGTCTCACTGCATGCCATTTGTGTGTTTAAACACCTCTGCGGTGCTTGTATACACTGTGGACTAAACAAGCTGATGAAGATTGTGAGTAGAATATGGTGGAGGTGATGTTTAAGACATACGTTGCTAGCATTTACTCAGTCTATTACAACATTTACTTAATAATTCAGTGGTTGGAATGTGAAAAAAATCTTTGACCTCAGTCATTTAATTTTCTAGAACACAACACACAAACTATGTGGTTTTCTACCATCAGTGAGCTAGACATGAGTTGAGTCATAGTCCCTATCCTCAACACATTGACAAGCCACTGATACGCATGTGTGCACATGTGGCTGTGTGTGCATGTGTGTGTAAGTGCTCAACTTTCTAGTCACAGGGTGGTCACTTGGGAGTTGGGAGTTTTTTAGAAATGCAGTATACCCAGGACCCACTGTAGACCCTCAGAATCAGAATCTGCATCTTCACAAGACCCCACGTGATGTGTATGCGCAATGAAGTTTGGAGAGCCTTGCTGCAGCAAAAGTTGTAACAAAGAGCTGATTAGTGAAGGGAGAGGTCTCACGCTAGCAGTAAGGCCTGAAGAAGACTTTGGAAGAGACAGATGACCTTCAGTTAAGATATGAAAAAGGGTAAAGGCCAGAAAAGAGGGGCTATGTTTCCTCATGAGGATTCCCATAGCACTATGGGTATCTGACTGACAGGTGGCCTCAAGTCCAATGTCAGCTTTTTATTTCAGTCACCAGGAACCTTCCATAGACCCAAGGGCTTCTCCCTGTGATGACAGGCAATCATGGTTTAATTTTTCATCCCCAAATAGAGATCTGTTCAGTTGACTTTGTTAACTGATTGATGACATCATTCAATGATTCAAAATCCCGCTGAGTGAATGGTGTATAACAGCCTTACTGACACATAATTATGTTCTAGAGCTATGAAATTTTAAATTAATGTTAAAATAACTGTGATTTAAATGATAAACTTCAGGAAGTATTGAAGAAACTATCTGTACCAGTGGACTTCAAACTTTTCTCTCTCATTATATATACATATATATTTTATGTATATGTATATTTGAGATATATCTATTATGTAAGTATATGTGCTTGATATATATTGGTAATATTATACTAGACTATAAGTAGCATCATGACAAGAATTTTCATCTGTTTTATTTACCTGATTTTAGTGCACATTGTTCTATAACACAGATATTGAATTATTTTTTAATCAAATATTTACTGACTGAATATACCCATGCTAATTTTTTTTCACAAAAGAACACTCTTGCTATGGATGGAGTAGCTATAATATTTTCTATCCTGTTTATTTCATTAACAAATGTTGGATATGGCCTACTAATGACTAATGGTAGCAAACAACATTTCGCAAACACTGGTCTTGGCTCTGGAGATGTGTGCCCTGGGTGCTTTGGAGAAGGAAGAGGAGCCTGCCACCAGTGGAGGTCCAGTTGTGTTTATTGGAGATACATGTGAGGTTTCACCAGGGAAAAAAGTATTAAGGTATTAAAAAAGAAGAGGCCTGCAAACTACTACAGATGCTCCGTGACTTGCGATGGGGTTATGTTCCAAATAAACTTGGTATAAGTTGAAGATACTAAGTCAAAAATGCATGTGGCCTGGCGCAGTGACTCTCTGGGAGGCCAAGGTAGGAGGATCACCTGAGCTCAAGAGATTAAGACCAGCCTGAGAAAAGTGAGACCCCTATCTCTACTAAAAATAGAAAAATTACCCAGGCATGGTGGTGTGCATCTGTAGTCCCAGCTGCTCAAGAGGTTGAGGAAAAGGATGGCTTGAGCCCAGGAATTTGATGTTGCTGTGAGCTAAGCTGAGGCCATGACACTCTAGCCAGGGGGAACAGAGCAAGACTCTGCCTCACAGAAAAAAAAAATTGTTTGTAATATATCTAACTTACAAACATCTTAGCTTAGCCTACCGGAAGCATGCTCAGAAGACTAACATTAGCCGGCAGTGGGGCAAAATCATCTAACACAAAGACAATTTTATAATAATGTGCTGAATATCTCACTTAATTGTTTGACTACTGCAATGAAAGTAAAAACTAGAATAGTCCTATGGGTCCTGTGGGTCCTTTCTCTGCTAGACTAGAAGCTGCACAAGGGCAGGCCCTGGCCCACCTTATCCCTGCCTTGCTGCCGCAGTACCTGAAATGGATCTGGTACACAGCAAGTGCTCAGTAAGTATATGGAATGAATGAATTAGTGCAAAATTTACTGGCTAAAAACTCACTCACAGACAGTACAGGTGTGAGCTGGTGTATTATCATAATGCAAGAGCCATGACTTGTTAGCCAAGATTTTCAGTTAAAATTCCTAATTGTTTCTCTATCAATGTTTCCTTGGTCGGCTATGCTTCTTACAGTCAGCCAATAATTCTGACACATAATTTGACTGATTTTTGCTGTTTTAATCAGTTCTGCTCATTACTGGCTGCGCTGACCTGTCTTCATCAGTGACACTTTCTCTCCCCTCAGAAAAGCATTTAATCCATTTGTACACTGCCAGTTTCTTCATAGCATTAGCCACATAAACTTGGACTAAAGTGTCCCTGATTTCACTTCCAGTCTTGCCAAGTTTAACAAGTAATTTATGAATGTTTGTTTGTTGCTCTAATTCAAGTTCCAACATCTTCATGATGGTGCATAAAATAATGCAACAACAATAATAAATGTCACTTAGCAAGACATCATCATCAGTTGATATGAACACAGCTGTGAGCCACTGATATGCCAAGGTTATGAAACCTTGCCGAATTGTTTTTACAGTGCTGCCAACATATGTATGTGCATGGTGGTGAGTTTACAAAACTTAATTTTCAGATCTTGGTAAGTTGTTTCTGGACTAGAAAGTCCTCTGCTCTGAGTCCTGAACCCTGATCTGTCCTCCCAGCACTTTCCTTTACCAGGCTTTGTGGCTCTCTGAGCTTTGGAAGAGAGACAGAAGAGCAGGGATCTGGGGGCTGGTTGGAAGTTTCAAGGCTGAGCAGGCAGCAGAGAATGGGCAGCATCAGAGGAAGGAACGGGGAGAGCAGGCCTACAGACCCCTGGGCAGAGTTAGAGCTCTGCCTGCTTCCCAGAGGGGTTTGTCAGGGGATGGGTTGCCAGATTGGGACTGTAGTACACAAAGGGCCTGCTGGTAGCACATGACTGGAAGAAGGTCAGTATCCAGAAAAAGAGGGCTCCAAATTTTGAACGATCATGTATGACGCATTTTCCAGGTACTTTGTATATGTTGCTTCACTTAACCCTCAACACAGTGGTTTTAGGTAGGTATCTTGAAGCCCATTTTACAGATGAAGAAACTAGAGATCAAAGTAATGTTCTCAAAACTGCAAATCCATCCAGAGCTGGATTTGAAAGGCAGGACCCACCAGACTATGACACCTGCTCTTTCGGCACCTGTTGTCTAGAAGCCTCCGAGGTTCTAGTGTCAAGGAGGGATCTAGAGGCAAAACCAAACAGCAGTGAAACTAAGTTTTACTGATTTGGGGAACCAGGTGAATTCTACCATTGTTGTCTCTCAGGTTGATTTTTTTTTTTTCAGTTTGGCCAGGGCTGGGTTTGAACCTGCCACCCTCGGTATATGGGGCTGGCACCCTACTCACTGAGCCACAGGTGTTGCCCATCAGGTTGATTTTTTGAAAACAAGTTTTCTATTTCTTTTTTGTTTTGTCATTCTCTTACATGTTCACTTCTTATATGTGTATCCAGGTTTGAAGATGGTAGGATGGATAGGAAGGGGAGATCAGGTGGGCACTTCTCTGATCTCCTTCCCACTGTTCCTGCTGCTCCTGGAAGAAGCTGCTCTTTACTCTTGAGTTGACTTAGGCTTTGTCCTTGATGTAGGTGATATCCCTGAGGAATTACCAAGCAAGGGCTAAAGGGCACTCAAGGGGTCATTTCAATTTGGTAGATAACTTCACAATGCTTTATGGAGAAACTGTGATGTGTACAGTGGTGTCTCAGTCAGCTCAGGGTGCTATAACAAAACATCAGCCTGGGTGGCTTAAAAAATAAACTTTTTTTTTTGAGACAGTCTCACTGTGTCACCCTTGGTAGAGTACTGTGGCATCATTGATCATAGAAACCTCAAACTCTTGGGCTCGAGTGATCCTCTTGTCTCAGCCTCCCAAGTAGCTGGGACTACAGGCATGCACCATTATGCCTGGCTAGTTTTTCTATTTTTAGTAGAGATAGGATCTCACTCTTGTTCAGGCTGATTTCAAACTTCTGAGCTCAGGCAATCAACCCACCTTGGCCTCCCAGAGTGCTAGGGTTATAGGTGTGTGTCCACCTCACCTGGCCTGAAAAAATAAACATTTATTTTTCATAGTTCTGTTAGCTGTGAGATCTAATATCACTCAACATTCTGCAATTCATCTTCTACTTTTGATGTGTTTATATGTTAAAATTCTTTTCTTATCAGTACACATCAATCTACTTAATTCTTTTTATTGACTATGAAATATTCTAATATATAGCCACAATAAAATTTATTTCAACAATTCTCTGTTTGTTTATGAGCAATTATATTCTTTCTGTCTTAGAACATGCTAGTCAATGTCCATGTACTTGTCTTTGTGTACGAGGACATTTCTATGGAATAGATTTAGAAGTGAAATTGCTATGGGCATTTATTAAGAGTTCTCTGGTGACTGATGAACTGCACATCACAAAAGGTCAGAATAAATTAAGCAGGATTAAATCTGGTTGGGAGAAAACAGTACAAAAAGCTTGGATATGGATCTTGAGGGATGATTGAAATTTCCATAACCACACTTGGGGAAACGAAAGGTGGATGGAGGGAATAGCATGAGGAAAATAACAGAAGTGGTGAGGCCTGTAGCAGACTCACACAGATGGGAGGAGGACAGCTGCCTTGGGAGAAAAGGTGTGTAAGAAAGGATAGAGATGAAGCTGGGAGGCTTGTTTAGCTGATGTGTCTGAACATATCTTCACACTATCAGAAAAAAATACTGTATGTTGCTGTTGTAATAGTTGGTTCCATAATTAGGTCTACTCTTTGCCTATAGGTAAGAGGCACAAAGATACTGTGGGAATAAATCAGCTGTACAACCATCATATTGATTTTGAAATGTTGCTATTTTTGCTCATTTTTAATATGTCTTTGAAATCAAAAACAAAAATCAAAAACTTTTTTTCTTTTTGGACATAGAGTCTCACTCTGTTGCCCAGGCTAGAGTGCCGTGGCATCAGCCTAACTCAGATTCTTGGGTTCAATCGATCCTCTTTCCTCAGCCTCTTGAGTAACAGGGACTATAGGCACCAGACACCACACCTGACTAATTTTTCTATTTGTAGTAGAGGTGGAGTCTGACTCTTGCACAGGCTTGTCTTGAACTCCTGAGCTCCAACAATTCCCCCCTCTCACCCTCATGAGAAACACTGCACCTAGGCTAGAAATTTTTTCTTTTATTATCTGAAAGTATAGAACCAATGTATCATTTGGTATTATTGAAAGTGAAAACAACTTTATCTTCTTTGCTTTGGTTATATTTTGTTCTACCACAAGTCTCATAATCATATCAGTTTCAACTCTGGTTGATTTACTTACTTATTTATGGAGGGAATTTCTGAAGCTATTCAGAAATAAACTTCATTATTTCTACAATATTTAGGGTTAAATGAGTATATTTTTTTATAGGGCAGGGATGCAAATTCCTTCAATGTAGAAATCACTTGTTTGTTCTTGCAGCTCGATAAGGGAGAAAAGAGGTGTGTACATTAAGGGTAGCATCCCTGCTTGCAAGCCCTTTGCCTTTTGCAAAGATAAACTCAGAACCTTCAGTGTGTGTCTACTCTAACGTCTCCAATTGCCCAACATTCTTTCTTTACACATTATAAAAGATAAGAGAGTCTGGGGACTGAATTCATATACCAAGAGCTGAGATAATTTGGAGAAATCTTAAGGATGATTTCTTTCTTTCTTTTTTTTTTTTGCAGATTTTTTTGGCTGGGGCTGGGTTTGAACCCTCCACCTCCAGCATATGGGGCCAGTGCCCTACTCCTTTGAGTCACCCAGGATGATTTCTTTAGGTTATACTTGGCTCAAGTTACATTCTTTTGCCTTTTTAACTTCTATACCTATAAACAGGGAAAAGTAGAGCTGCAAAACTTTTGCTGTAATAACCAGGAGAGTTGGAGGGAAAATAGGATTCGATTTTTTTACAATGACTTACCTGAATACCCACCTTCAGACAGCATTATTACATTTCTTCTTACTGATGTAGTTATTTATACAATACAGCAATTCTCATGTTAGGTAGGAAACTATTTTTTTTTTTTTTTACATAGAGACTCATTATGTTGCCCTGGGAAGAGTGCTGTAGCATCACGGCTCACAGCAACCTCAAACTCTTGAGCTTAAGCAATTCTCTTGTCTCAGCCTCCCAAGTAGCTGGGACTATAGTTGCCCACCACAATACCTGGCTATTTTTTGTTTGTAGTTGTCATTGTTTGGCAGGCCCAGGCTGAATTCATACCCTCCAGCTCCGGTGTATGTGGCCGGCACCCTAGCTGCTGAGCTATCGGCACTGAGCCTAGGAAACTTTTCCAGTGCAGAAGGTATGTGGCATCTGTCTTTGTGGCTCCCAAACAACCTGGCACTGTCTTGCATATTGAAGAAAGTTGGTAAATATTTGTTAAAAGGATGGTTGAATGAATAAGGTAATGAGAACGAAAACTACCCTGTTATTCTTGTCTATTCCATCAATCTCTATGCTATCCCATTCATTTCCTCTCTAAGACAATTTCTTCCTTCAGAAATGGAGGCATTTAAGAAGTGTCTAAGAGACAGGTACATTGCTTGAAGATATGAGCTTTTCCACTGTTGTTGTTTTGGTTTGACAAACACACTACACCTTACTGAGATGAATGCCAAGTTACTTCCCTCTAATGCTTTAAAAAACAATGTCCCTGCGCCCGTTATCTCCATTTATGTGTGTGTATGCGTGCAAAAGTAGAAAAGTAGAGTGTCATTAAATTAAATCTGTTTTATCACAATCAAATGATTGGGGTAATAAAGGGACAAAGAACGGTAATCTTGAGTTTCAATGGCAAAAACCTGTGAGTAGAACATTATCTTGCTGCTGTTGTTATAAGGACCAGTAATTGCCAGTCTAGACATAGGAACAGATGCAAAGTAGAGGTTTATTATATCAGACATTTGCCCTACTATGATACAATCTAATTGTGCAGAAAATATATTTCTACATGAATTATTCTTCATTTGATTTGAAATAGGCCAACTGTTGTATTTTATGGAACTTAATCAGATGACAACATGGAGCACTAAATTTAAAAATAGTTTCTCTTCAATGCTCTCACTTTTGAAAAGGCAGATGAATTCCTCAAAGGTTGAAATTAAATAAACTTTTCAAGTGAATAGGATATTTGCTGGTGGTGTCATTAGAATTATGGTCATTGCTATTATTTGCCTAGAGTTTGCAAAGTTACTACTTCTTTGCTCTGTCTGAATACGTCTTCTTTAAAACTAAAGAGGAAATCACATTTCTTTATTGAACTATGAGGTTCAATGACAGCAAACTTCGTTTTCTTTAAGTGGTTCTTTTTAGATTCATTAAAAGTGATTGGTAAAGCTAAATCCTTTCCCATTTCCATTCCAACAGTTTTTTCAAACTTTCATAAGCATTAAAAGTGAATGATTTTTCTGAAGGAAATGTGATCTGTATAACCAGTTCTCTTTCTCTAATTTTTTAAGGTCCATTAGAAGTGAGTAATTCGGTGTGTCTGTAACTTTATGCCAGTATTTTAAAGAATTTCAATTCAATTTTTTTTTCCTGCCAGCAGTGAATTTTAAAAGTCTTAAACATGCCCAAACATCTCAGGGGATTTAAAGAAAATTATAATAGTAACTAGTTTCTTCCCCCTTCCTTAAAAAAAAATAGGGCACACTACTGAAATTATTTAAATTGACTGAGCCTTTTAAGCAAGTAAACACATTTTAACTAGGTTTTTTTCCCAATCCCTCCATTCATGCCAACTATAGAAATTAGCCTTCACTCTTCCTTCACTTACACATGGATACACACACTTGCATGGACACAAGAAAAATTTCTTTTCTGCTGTCAGCATTCCTCTCCAACAATGGTTAGATTAGTGGCATGAAGGCGGCCGCAGAGAAAGGACATTCAGGCCAGAAGGCTCCCCACAGGCACAGCTGGTAGGGGTTAATGGCGGCTGAACCTCCCAGCCAGGGCCTTTTCTCTATTGTGTGTTCAACTCCTGGGAAGGAGGGACACTTGTGACAGCCTCTGGAGTGCGGATCAGAGGTATAGCAACTGGGTCACAGAAGAAGGGTTCCAGGGGAAAGCGAGTTTAGGACTGCAGGAAAAACACACTCTGAAATACAAATAGTGTTGTTTCTAACTGTACACAGAATGCTACAGGAAGATGCAAAGAGTTGTTTAGTATCTCGGCTGATATCCTTTTCATTCACATCATCATATAGTATCCTTGCAGAAACCATTGGCCAGTGATGTTGGAAAGTGGTTGAAATATGAGTCCAAATCATACAGGTATGGCTAATGTATGTTATTCAGATGTGTGCACTAATGTCTGGGTGTTCTATTTTCCATATGGCATAAAGACCCTGGTACTCAGACACAATGATCAGAGGGGAAAAGCTAGGGGCCTCTTGATAAACAGCAAGTTAAAATTGAAGTGCAGATTGCTTAATACATGTTCAAGTAGCAGATAAAGTAGATGGGCTTTAGCACGCCCCATGGAATGGGGAGAGGGTTGTAAGTAGAACTGGGCTTCTAATTTATCTCTTGATTTAAAAACAAGACAAAGCAATAATAGACATAGCAATTCCAAAGCCATTTTAGACATCTGATCTTTTTAGTAGATCTTTATATTTAACTGGATAAAAATAGAGCTTCTGAGCCCAAATCTTTTAGAGAGAGGCCAGATTTTTCCAAGGAAGAGAGCTTTACAACAGATAAACGTTTTTCTCAACATTGATCTCTTAGTGTCATGGCAGTGAGTTCTGTTAAAAGAAATGATGCTGTGGATCCTACTTACTGAAGGTTCTCAATAAATATTTGTTAAATAAAAAAAGACCCCATATTCCACAAAAATGGGCTTTGCTATTAATTTTTATGAAAGTTTAAAAGGTTCTACTTGTTTGGAAATCAGAATAAGTCCCAAGGAGGATTTCACTTTTTACACTAGTGAAATGAATTTGTTTCTTTTCAAAATAGCTGAACATTTCCACCAAAGAGTGTGAAAATAATTCACTTCCAAATTAACACTGGCCTAATTTCTTTTCAATAAACCCAACCTTAAGAACTGTCTAATTGGAGACCCAGTTTGGGCCACATCACAGCACTGAGTGCTACAGACATCCTTATTCTATCGCTTTTGGCTTGGGTTATCTAATTTGAAATTTTAATGTCACTTGACTAAAATTTGCCCTCTGCTTGAGTTTGTTTTGACTTACTACTCTGGGAAAAGGAAGCAGGGGAAAAGAGAACAAATTAGGGCTCTTAGATTTTACCTGCAGCATAAACATTTAATACTTCCTCCCTCGAGTCACAATAGTTTTTTTGGGAAACAACACAGACCAATGAGCTCATTAAAGTTGTTCTCTTTAGGGTGGAACAGGGGAGGGGAAGCAAATAAGTCAAAGCCTGGAGCATTGCTATAACACTTACCGATGGATGGAGGGCACCCAGCTTTGCTGCACCCTTCATGTGTCTTGGAAGGGATTGATAATTCTGAGTTCACAAACCTCCTAGGGACTCATAGCCATGAACGAAGAGCCCCCAGATTATTATCAAGCATCGTCAGGAATGCCTGGAATCTACTAGAAGATACTTGCTTGTGCGCTAATTTGGCATCCTTGAAGTTTAGTTGGCAATTGTAATATGCCAAAACAGGCTTCTGTGGGGAGACCATATTACAGGGCAGCACTATTTAACAAAATGCACAGGTGAAAAAAAATTTTACCTATTTTATTCACGAATATTCACTGTATTCTCGCCATTTCATTATCAGTTTTGAGAATTATCCCAACATGGATTTTTAAAATATACACCAATGAGAATAAAGAAATGTTTGAAGTTACACAGTAAATCAGAGGGAAGAGTCGTCCCTCACCAAATTGCATCCCTAAATGCACCCATGCTCCCCTGGAAAAAGCTCCTTCTTTTCCAGAAAGCACTTCATTTTCTTTTCTTTCATCTTTCTTTATTTGGAGATGAGGGGTGTGGCAAACAAAAATTACCAGAGGACAGTGCACTTCTATTATTACTCTAAACACTAAGGAATCTGAAGGGTTAAAGGGCACCTTTTTTCTTTAAAACTCTAGGCTGTTTGACCTTGAATTTGAAAGTTCTTCTGTGAGTCTGTGGGTGCTCAAGGATGTCTCTACACTGTTGAATTTCTTTTTAATTTGAGAAAGTAAAAATAAGTCACCCTTGAACAGAGACTTTTCATTCCTGTCAAGTTTCAGCTCACGTTTTATGAATGTGTTATGATAAATCCCAGAAAATAAAGCTAACACAAGCTTCTTGTAGTTGAGCATACAGGTGCTGGAGTAATAACATACATTTGGATTCCCTGTTTTTTTCAATAAAAGAGAAGGTGAGACTAAGGGGAGTGTGTTAACCTTATTGCTCCAGTATGTGTATTAGGTGTACAAAGATACAAAGAAATATTAAATTAAGAACTCAGAAAGAATTGATTCAAATGACAGCCTCACGCATTACAGAATTTTTGCATTTAATAAATTCCTGATCTCCCTAGGAGCAATGGATCTGAAGCAATTGATTCACAATAGTTTGTTGTCACATTTTTTAAATGTAGGTTATTCCATTTTCAAAAACAAACTTAACAGATGTTGCTTACAAAAGCACAATGCTGTTTTTAAATGACTTGCTCTGATACAACGATTGAACGGTACAACTAACCACTCAGGACACGCGAGGGAAAGGGTTAAGCTTTTCTGACTTTCAGATACAATGAAATTATGACAGGAAGAAAATTGTGCCATTTTAGCATGAAAATGCTTGTACAAATACTGTCGTTCCTTCCTTCTTACTTTCTTTATAATGCCTCAGCAATAGCTAAGATGACAGACATTTGACAGGTATCTGTAAGCACACGGCCCAGGCAGCTCATTAAAGTTTTTCTTTCTATGCATCAGCTTCCACAAAGGCAAAAACCCATTAGCATTGACTATTTTGCAGATTAGAAGAATTAAGGGCTTCAAACGTTGGCTTATACCAAGCAATGTCATTTGTGAAGTGATGTTTGCTTTATTATTTCCCTTTCTCTCCCTCTGAAACCAGACTGACATGACTTTAGCTCAACGTAGGGCGTCATGTGCGAACCAAAGGACTGGCTCATCGATGAAAAGAAACACAGTCCCTTTTATACATGACTGGAATGGCAAAAAGGGGAGACTATACATGTACTATTTAGGCTCATTAGAGGACTGATTATGATAGTTCTCTGGTGTAATCTTTAATCGACTTTGACACTAGATTTGCCCCGTTACAAATCCTGTCATGCAAATTAAGTCATTTGTGTTGTTTGATATGGAAAGATCTGCTATGAAATGAAAGATTAGCTCGCAGATGAGGCACCAGAGACCGCTGCCCTTGTGCACTGTGCAACTGATTACAGGGATGAGAGCGTCCATTACCACACTGCTGTTAACATTTAGGGAAGCAGATTAAATTAACGCGACTTCAGGTCTTCCTGCCTGAGCATTTTCAAAATAGACATTCGTGTTCTCATGCATATTATTGTTGGACTATGCACACAGGTGCTCTAAAGGCAGGGCCATAACGTCCAGTTATTTTAACCCTTTTTCTATGGAGGGGAGTTGTGCTGTGCATGCGCCTGGATGAAATTCTTTTTCTATACATGTGGTTGGTGTTGATTGAAGAATGGACAGCTGGACAACCCAGGTGGGAGCTCCACATGCCTCAGCAAACTATAATGGAATGTGGACCTTCTGCTCCCATCTCACCTTCTATTTTAAATGTTAGATGGCCATACTCTCAGGCTTTGGCATAATTGATTATTTAAAAAAATAAAAAAGTAAAACCGGGCCTGGTTGTTCACGCCTGTAATCCTAGCACTCTGGGAGGCCAAGGTGAGTGGAATGCCTGAGCTCACCAGTTTGAGACCAGCCTGAGCCAGAGCAGACCCCATTGCTAAAAATAGCTGGGGATTGTGGTGGGCACCTGTAGTCCCAACGACTTGGGAGGCTGAGGCAAGAGAATTGCTTGAGCCCAAAAGTTTGAGGTTGCTGTGAGCTGTGATGACATCACACTTTACCTGGGTGACAAAGTGAGACTGTCTCAAAAAAAAAGTAGTGATTTAAGGAGAATTTTTCATTTTCTTTCTTTCTTTTTTTTTTATTGTTGGGGATTCATTGAGGGTACAAGAAACCAGGTTACACTGAGTGCATTTGTTAGGTAAAATCCCTCTTAGACTTGTGTCTTGCCCCCAAAAGGTGTGTCACACACTGAGTTAAGGAGAATTTCTCCAAAAAATATTCTTGTGAAAATGTGAAAACTATTTTATCTCATAAATAAAAGGATAACATTAATATTAATGTTATTTAATGACTTTGGAAACTAGACTCTTGTAATTTCTGTAATATAGTTATATATTAAGTATAGTAAGTATATTACAGGATATAATTTAGTTATGCTTTGCTGGACATCTTTAGCCCTGGAAATGCAAGTAACTATTAGCAGAAGAGGAGGAAGAAAAGACTAGATTTAATTAAAATTGCTTTATCCTCCACATACATCTCAGAATATATTAGTTTTAGGCATTTTTCTCCTCACAAAACTCTTCTGACTTATAAGAAGTTCACTATTTTGTTGTTATACTGTATTTGCATTCTTATTTATTTTTGTTTTATTACTTTTTTTTCCCTTAATATTTTGAATCTGTGATTCACATGCAGAGCCTACAGGTACAGAGAGCCTATGGTATACTTTAGGTTAAACCAGATCTTTGGGAGTAGGAAAGTAGCTATATAAAGGAAAAGGTTTTTAAAAACACTTTTAAAAATGTTAGCCATATTTAGCATGTTGTCCCACTGATTAAAAAAAAAAACCATACATTTAAAATAGAAATGAAAATTTCCTAGTCCTAATTCTATTTCACTTTAAAAAACAAAAAATGACATAGGCAGTGCCTGTGGCTCAAAGGAGTAGGGTGCCAGCCCCATATGCTGGAGGTGGCAGGTTCAAACCCAGCCCTTGCCCCAAACTGCAAAATAATAATAATAATAATAATAACAACATGATAAGAGGCTCAAGATAGTTGTTCTTACCTTCAGTTATTTCTTATTTATAATCTATGACATGCATTCTTTTTTTTCACAAAGAGTTTGTTAAAAAAGAAAATAAGTAACAAAATGTGGTTATAGATTTGCTATTAAATGAAAGGTCAAATGTGATCCAGCAGTCAGCTGGCTGGAAAGCCTGTGGGTACTTAGCACCTCAGAAACTGAGTAAATATTCCCTGTAATACAGGACTGTCATAGAAAGTGCCTTTGATTGAATGCTAATGTAAACAGTCATTTAAAATCCCTGTTAAATGATCATAACACAAGTTAGAGTGGCCTCCAGCAGGCTTATCCATGTGTCTTCTTTTGGAACATTTTTAATAGGCACGCTTTGTCTTTGCAATGAGTTGCACACCTCTGTTTTGATTAACTTTGATCAAATTTGAGGATTTCATTTCCCTTGTAGTTAGGTAGAGAATTAGCCATTTAGATATCACTAATGGGAATTTTAATGAATAAAATAACATGTAGATTTTCCTTGGCAATCCCTAGGAGAAAATTCAGCTATAATAGAGTTTAACTAAAGATTTTCACAATTTGTGAAAACAAAAGTTTGTTAACTATGTTTAGTCCTCAAGCTAAAGAAAATAATTGTCACATAATGTTTCTACTACATAGGATTGTGCACTGCTCACCATTAAGATTTTGGTTTCGGCACCTAATCTCCATCAGTTGAGCTGTGACAGGCAGCAGAACAACCCCCCCAGACTGAATGAACTCTTGTGGGTGAGATGAGCAAGGAGAATGGTGATGGAAGCAGAAATTCCTGGGTGTGGTGCATTTCAATTTCCAATTATAAGCCTTTTAAAAGCCCTTACTATGTACCATGTCTGGAAATAGTAGTTTGGGGGAGTAGTGAGAGGAGCTCCCATGTTTGGGGACTACAGTCTTATTTGTCCTTTGTACTTGCCTTTATTTTTTTTTGAGACAGAGTCTCACTCCATTGCCCTTGTCCTGGCATCATACCTCACAGCAACCTCAAACTCTTGGGCTCAAGATATCCTCTTGCCTCAGCCTCCCAAGGAGCTGGTACTACAGGTATGTGCCATAATGCCTGGCTAATTTTTCTACTTCTAGTAGAGAGGGGATCTTGCTTTTTTTTTCTCAGGTTGGACTCGAACTCCTACTCAAGCAATCTACCCGCCTCAGCCTCCCAGAGTACTGGGATTACAGGCATGGCCACTCCACTTGCCCCTATGTTCTTGCTTAGAGTAAGCAAGAACCAGCTTCAGATGAGGACCAGGGCCAGATGGGTCCTGGCCTGGACCTGCCACTTAGTAATCAGATAATTCTGGGTTAGTCATCTTTGAGCCTGCTTACTCCTCTGGGATGACTATCACATGGTATTTTCATGCTTTAGAGCATGACCTAGCTATGATCATACTTCATTTTCACAGCCTCCCAGGAAGGTAGGCATCATGCTCATTGCACAATGGCAATCATTTTTCTAAAACAGTGATAAGGAGGTCTATGCTATACTTCACAGAAGATGTCTAAAGTTCACATTGGAATGTGTTAGGCAAATGGGAAAACTCATTCTTCACTACATATAAACACATGTTTGTAAGAAGGTTCTACCCTCAGATGTTCCTATGAAAGAAAAATAAAAGCATTTGCTCTGTGAGACTAGCGCTGCAGGATCCCCTTTTCCCTTCTCCTGGCTACTGTGTCCAGACACTTTTTAAACTTACTGCTTCTACAGCAGGGTGGCCTGAGTTCTCTGCTCAGGCCTGAGCTTCTAGGTGGCCTCTGGTGGTGCTGGGTTGCACAGTGACCAAGCAAAGTGTTTCTCTGACAGGTATCACCAGATGATCTGGCATGAGCAGCACAGCTGGACACTCACAGCAGCCTGAGAAAGTGGTGGAAGACACTCAGCTTCCTGCAGGAGCTAATGATGTGTGAAGAGAAAAACCTCACAACCAAGCATACTCCAACTGGAATATTGTCTCAGTGACATCCATTTAAGTGGCTTTGGGGACACAACTTGAACTTTATTCAGCCTCAGCTTCCTCATTGGTAAGCTATAGAAAAGTGGTATCTCTGGGTTTTGTGAAAGTTAAATGGAATGTGGAGCTCTTACTAATAATAAATGTCCGTGCTAACATGGAACAAGCACTGCATAAAAATTGGCTGCTGTTGTTATGATGAGAGGCACACTGGAAACTTCTGAGAACACAGTCAGTTAGCTGAAGTGTTCTTAAATGCTAAGCTTAAATTCAGGAAGTGCCCAGAACCCATTTCTGTACTGAGAACAGCCCTGTTGGCATCTCAGGAAAGGAACTCCAGGCCTGGTGCACCTGCCATCTTGTCCCTGTTCCCACTCACGGCTTAAGCCTAAATTCTTCTTGTCCCTCCTTTCATTGGCCTTTATCTCTGGTAAAGTTCATTGTCATAGCTGCCAGTCAGTGTTAGCTATCAGTTGGAGTTCACTTACACATAGCTCCTCCACATGGCATGGGCTCCTCACAGAGTGGAGCTGGATTTTGAGAGAGTTACAAGTCTTCTATGACCTATCTTCAAAAGTCCCAGAATGGCCCTTCTGTTACAATCTATGCAGACTCAAGGAGAGAGAAATTATTGATTGTCAAAGTATATGTGGCCACAGTGATTGTGAAAATGAAAAGTGGCCAATGCCTTGCTTATCAAGTGCAGGAGAAGACTTTCACAGAGGGCTCAATCTAAGCTCACTAAAGGATTGTAAACCCAATTATCAGGGAATCTCACCTATTCTTGCTCCGTGTGTTGTAGGTGCTGTATATTTTCCTCTATCCATGTTTATTTTCCCTAAAAGCAAAGATTGGACTATTGTCTTTCTATCCCCTGTGCCCAACCCAGTTTCTGGCACATAATAAGAATTCAAAAAATATTAGTGGAACAAATACAGACATAAGTCATTATCATAAATAGGTAAGCTGATTGGAGAGAACAGATAATCTTTGATGTTAGATGGATTGATGCTTAAGAGGTTAGGGAGATCTGGAAATTGGCAGCCACTTTTGAGAATATAAAATAGCAGGCTCAGTGCCTATAGCTCAATGGAACACCGGCCACATACACCAAGGCTGATGGGTTCAGACCCGGCCCAGAACTGCTAAACAACAACAACAACAACAACAACAAAACAGCTGGTTCTTGTGGTAGGCAACTATAGTCCCAGCTACTTGGGAAGTTGAGGCAAGAGAATCACTTAAGTCCAAGAGTTTGAGGTTGCTGTGAGCTATGACACTATCGCACTCTACAGAGGGTGACAAAGTGAGACTCTGTCTCAAAAAAAAAAAATACAAAACTGGAGTTCAGAAAGGTGCAAGTGATGACACAGATTTGTTGACTGTGTTCTGCAAGGGGAAGATGTAGAAGAGGAAGTCAAGAGTGAGAGACTAATCCAAGAGCTTCAATTCTAGGACTAGGAGGAAGAATAGACAGAAATTGAATGTGAGTGGTAAATCCCCCCCTCCAAAGGTGAGGAGAGCCTTCTGAGCAAGGTCATTCATACAGCCCAAAATCTGCATGTCAAAGAATTTCCTTGCAGAATGATCGACAACAAAAAAGTCATATTCTCTAGATAAGACAAGAAAGATAATGAATGAGAAAAGACAATGGAATGTAGAACGCAGGCAAATAGAAAGTCAAACCATTTTACCTAAAATGTTCATTAAAAATATTTAGCATGGAACTCATTTCTTCCTTTAATGTTTTATTCAAAACATTGCTAAATGTCATTTTGTTAACACAGAATTTTAACTTTGCAAAACATGTGTTTCACCTCACCCATCACTCCATTCACCCTGAGTTCCAAGAATTTGAGGTAAAAAAAGGTTCTAGGGTAGTGGTTCTCAACCTTCTTAATGCCACAAACCTTTGATACAGTTCCTGTGGGTCTCGACCCACAGGTTGAGAACCGGTGTTCTAGGACATGAGTAGGAATCTTCAAACCCTTGCTCAGACTTTTCTACCCTAATCTGGAGTTGGGGGGGCAGGAGTCGCTTAGCTTCCATGGGCCTTAAGTATTATCTATACAATGATGAGGGTAGCTAGGAATTTCTTAAGTCCTTTCCAGCTATAAAATTGTTTAAATTCATCATTCTGAAGTCAATAGAGTCTCCTCTCCTGTTTGATATTTGTGTAGTCAGGAGAAGAAAAATTTTCCACAAATGTATTCTTGGTAGAGTGGTCAAGTCATGAAAGCTGGATTCAGGGTACAGTGCTATCTTGGAATCTAAACCTAATCTGTTACAGAACCTCATTTGAGTTCCAAATCATTCAAGTTCCAAGACTGAATGAGCTGAGCCTGCTATTTTATATTCTCAAACTTTAAAATAATAAATTAAATAGATTAAATAATAGATTAATCTGCTGCTGGGTCCCACCAACTCAAATTTCAAAATGATTTTAACAGTAAATACATTGAATTTTAAGGTAACATATTAATAAGTAATAATATTTGAATGAAAATGTAAATTAATAAAATTAAAAATATAAAAACCTAAAAATATAAAGGCCTATTTCTTCACAATTGAACACTTGCTTCGAAACATACCCCTCACTCTTCAAAAACTCCTTAAAGTCCTTTACAAACTTTTCTGCTGCTTCCAAATTAGAACTGGCAGCCTTCCCATGCATAACAACACTATGGATCCCAGTCCTTTCCTTAAACTTCTGTAACCACCTCCAACCCCAGTTTAAACTCCTCGTTTTGAATGCTAGTGTCAGGCGTGCCTTTCACTAAATTATATTGGATGACTTTGGCTTTCTCACAAATTATCATCTCAGAAATCACATTACCAGTCAGCTGTTTTTCATTAATCCAAACTAAGAGGAGTTTTCCCATCTCTTCCATACTTTTTGATCTCCTGGAGATCAGAATCATAACCCCGTCTGCCACATCAGCTGCTTTGAAAGCATCTTTATTTTTCAAACATACATGTAAAACACACAGACAATGTCCTGGGCATTTGGACTTCAAAGCAGCATTGGGATTTCAGGGAAAATTTGCTCGAATTTTTTGTTTGGATTCCGGAGGCAATTCCGTATTTTCCTTGTGGTGACTGCAAATGAAGGGTTCTAATAATAATCATTCGATCTTCCTCCACTTTCAGTTGGTTTAAGTTACTTTTTGGTCTTTCCAGTTACATCCCCCTCAGATACTGACAACACCAAGGCAGGTCAAGACACTGTCTTCATACACCTGGCCCTGGGTCTTCATGATAGGTAACCTGAGGCTAATGTTCAAAGAGGACTTTGACTCTAATGACTCATCATTTCAAAACTCCAAGAAAGATATTATAATACCAAGAACAATGTATGAAGGTAGAAGCTAAATAAAAGAGTAAAGAGTAAATTTGAAAATAACAGAACATGGTTACCAAAGATTTATTTCTCAGCCGTATAAAACATTCTGGAAAATGTGATAATATCTGACATTTTAGCATCATAGGCATGTTTCAAAAAAAGTTATTGTACAAAAAAAAAACAGACCAGTGTCTTCAAAACTAACTGCTTACTATCAAAGTTCCTTTGGAAGGCTTAGAAGGGTAAGTTCCAAGTTCTAAGCCAACTTGGAAAAAATACAGATATATATCTGGAAAGGCAAAATGCATGTTTGGAAAATCATTATATCCCAAGGTACTATAATAGCATAGACAAATAGAAGTGGCATAATTAAATTTTCCCTGGACTCTGATTTAATATAAAATGTAAGGGGGAAAAATTTAATATATAGTTTTTAGTTCATTTTAGAATAATTCTACAATGATGATGATAATGATATAACAAACACTTATCATAAATGATTTAAGAGGGCTAGCATAGAGGCTTAGCACATTGTACTTGGAGTATAGCAATGAGTATTTGGTGTTGTATTGGCAAAGAATGATATTTGAAATAATGAACTCTAAAGGTGATTTTGTCTATATGGCATTCAATAAACTACACATTGAATCACTTAGGGCAATCTAGACCTTAGAATTTATTCATTGCTTTTCCTGAAAACATTTGAAAGAAATATATGCAATTTTTATGTTTAGTTGAACTAAAATGGCATAATTTAATTGAAATTCATCTTAATAAAAATAACCTACATTAGTATATTATACATAGAAAAATTTAAAAAACTTGTAAGAATTAATTAAGGAATACTATAAATATTAAACACAAGTAAGGCACAAATGTAAAATACTATCAGCTAAACATTGAATGGTTCTCCTGGTGTAGTATGTTATACTAAGTTTTCTATTCACTGACATTATTTCAATCCTGTAACATTCCTTCGAAATGGGAACTATTACCTCTAGAAAACTCATTCATGTGGGGAGTGTTGGCTAACACCTGGAATCCTGGCATTCTGGAAAGCCCAAACAGGAGGATCACTTGAGCTCAGGAGTTTAACACCAGCCTGAGCAAGGAGACCCTGTCTCTACTGAAAACAAACAAACAAAAAAATCAGGCAGACATGGTAATGTATGACTGTAGTCCCAGCTACTTGGAAGGCAGAGGCAGAAGAATGTTTAAACCCAGGAATTTGAGGTTGCTGTGTGCTAGGCAGCAATTCTAGCCTGAGGCAATGGAGTGAGACTCTGTCAAGAAAAAAGGAAAGAAAGAGAGAGGGAAGGAAGGAAGGAAGAAAGGAAGGAAGGAAGGAAGGAAGGAAGGAAGGAAGGAAGGAAGGAAGGAAGGAAGGAAGGAAAAGGAAAACTCATTCAGATGAGAAAACTAAATCTTACAGACTTGCTTCTAAGCACAGAACTAAAATCTACCTGGCCCCAAGGCTTATGATTTCAATACCATGCCCACCCCCCCATTGAGCATGAAATAAACCCTAATACAAGGAACTCATGGACATAGGGACTGGTAATAATGAGTTGTTACTATTTATTCAAGAAAGTAGTATCATACATGTAATCAAATCATCTTATTAAAGAAAGAACATAAGCTAGAGAAAATCAGGCACACATTATGCTTCATTTGCTATGAAAAATTAATTTACATTGTCAGTGAATGAAGATGAATCTTCACCATAAAAAGTTGTGCCTGATAAAAATTAAAAGCTACATTTGGTGAAAAGTATGGCTAGCAATCCAGCAGCTGCTACACTTTTCAGTCAAATGCCTTTTTCTAAAGGTGTCAAAGCGTTCCCAACTTCTCATGTTGGTGCATTCTTACATGCAGATACCTTATGTGCATAAGTCATCTCCCTTTCTGTTCTCCTTTCATCACTGAGATCCCTGTCCCCCTCCTCCAACCAAGAGGCCATGGAGGATTAATGAGAACCCATCTTGTACCAGAAGTCTCCTTCAGATCTCTCCTATAAATCTATACCTCTCCAGTAAGTATGTTAAAACATGTATGGGAGAAGTGGGGAAAGTGCTGTCCCATCCAAAGCAGCCCAAGAAGAAGAGCACCCAGAACTGTAAAATTATTCAAATGGCACCAGCTTGTTTTGAAAGCACATGTGGTGAGCAAGGTGGAGTCGTTCAGGCTGGGGATGAGCTGATGCAGCTGGTCCAGTCCCTTTAGGGGGCCTGACCTTTACCTTGTGTCTCCAATGCTTGCTGTTTTGTAAATTCAGCTTTAATGTAAAAGTGTGTATCTTGAGTAGTTTAGGACAATTGATGTAGGAGATTAACTTTTGAATTGGAATGTCGTTTTGGTCATGGGTTATGTCAATTATTGTTTATTATGGGTCATGGGTTATGCCGAATTATTATTGTTTAAAATAAGGGTTAAAATGGTTTTAGTTGAACTAAATGGTTTAGTTTGGACTTTCATGTATAAAACCATGATTTGGGAAATGGAAGAAGAATGGAACAGTCTTGGAGAGGCTATTCTGACTATTCTCCAGAATTGCTGGCCTTCTGACAAATAAAGTTTGATGGGCCTATCAGAATCTCTGCTGACAGTGACACGAGGCCAGACCCTCTTCATCCAGTAACATTTAGGATCCATAAAAAAAATGCATGAAAACAAGAACGAAGGACCAGAACCCTTTTTATGCTCCCTTTAAAAAAAAATAGCTTGCCTTGTTTTTGCCTCTTCCTTGCAGGGTATCCTTCTGTGGTATGACTTGGAGATTATGTATGAAAAAACACTGAAAGAAGGCTTTTAACACACACGTGGACTGGGCTCATTGATAACAATTGCCAGTCCTGTGGCTGCAGCCTCCCTGGCATTGCAAGCCAGACTCCTGCGTCTGATGGCTCTGCACACAACCTAGCTCACAGGCTACATGCTGGTCAGCTCAGCCCTCCTGGAAGCCTGTGATCCACGTTATCTCCCCTCTCTAGCAACCTTTGTAGACTTCTTCCGAGGACAGTGCACAAAGATTCTCGATTTGGGAAGCCCAATTAATCTCTGAAGACTTTCCTCTAATCCATAAACACCAATCCTGTAGGTATTGTGCTTTAAGCCAAGACTCCAAGAAAACCATTAGAATTTGTGACTCTGTTTGGAACTTAAGAAATAATTCTTGGAGGGTGGAGCAAGATGGCAGATGAGTAGCAGCTTCCTTGCAGCTGAGCACAGTGAGACTGGGGAGAGAGGACTTCGGGCATCTCTGCCAGGCAGGATCTGCCCAGAAACTTCCCTTTGGGAACACAGGGAGACAGTGCGAGGCTTCTGGACACCCTGAGGAAGGCTAAAGCAGCAGAGATTGGGCAA